>JASKGM010076901.1:0-15224 GCA_034509205.1 Ceratonia siliqua
GCATAATCCTCATCAATATTCCCAGGTTTCATAACAGTTCCACTAACATATCCCCACATCTTCTTACCTTTGAGAAATTTTCTCATTACATAACTCCAATACGAATAATTCTTTCCATCCAGCCCCACACTCACAGATTGAAGCGAATCATCTCCTTCAGTAGCCATAATGATGAAAAAAAATGTCAACAAAACCCCAAACCAGAATGCCAAAGGAAAGCGAAATACCAGATTGCAGAAACTGAACGAATACCCCAAACGTAGATGTACGGTCATGAAATTGGAAACTAAACGAATACCCCAAACGAAATTGTACGGTCACCCAAACGAAATACCAAAATGTATGAAATACCAACTGAACCAATACCCCAAACCGCGAAAGCTGTGTTTGGGATTAAGCCTCGTGCCATTAAACTAAGCTTTGATATCATGTTAAAGAACTCAAAGAAATACTACAATTTAGAAAGGAGAAGAAACTAGAGTTTCATTGATGCTAAAAGATACAATTGAATGAATAACCTAAATACAAAGAAACAATATATATAGGCTAAATAAATAATGAAAAGACTATTCTACCCTTAATGAAATAATAAATAAATAAAGATCCCCTACATTTCTTAATAGAGAAAAGTCCCAACCTTTTCTCTTGAGAAAAGGTTGGGATCTCAATCCCTAAATGTTTCAATATTAGTTTGACATCATTGTCAGCACTCACAATAATTACCTTAATATTAGTTATCTTGCATTCTTTAATAAATAAAATCATATTATATTTGTCTTTCAGCACTAAATTAGTATATAAAGGCTAATTTTAAAAGTAAAATGATGAAAATATTAAAATATTTGAAAAAAACATATAAAAAATATGAGAGAGATTAGTGTGATACAACAAAGAAATAAATTTTCTGTAGTTATATGTGGTCCATTATACAAGAGACTAGCCTATCTCCTCTACTGCATAATATATATATCTGTTTAAAAAAAATGCTGGAGATATTGGAGACTGAAAAGAGTACTTGAATTGTAAAATCCTCCCATGATATATTCTACGAGAGTTCTTGTTTTTAATGAAATCTGAACATACAAACTTAAAAAAAAAATTACCTAGAACTAAGGGGCACCTCATGCAAAATTTACTACTTGAATCTGGGTCTGGGTAAAAAAATGAGCGACACTAACGTTCACGATAAGTTAATTGAATTCCCAAATGTTCATTTTCTAATATTATATATATTGCCAAAAGTACTGCTTAATATGTTATTATGTTTTCAAGATCACCTTATTTTGAAATGAGTAATAATAGAGGCATTATCATTATTTAACTATTTTATGGTCACCAAAACTTAAAATGTGTGTTTTTTAATGTTTTTTCTTGTTATTTGGATGACATTATAATTTGAGAATTATTCTTGTTGTTTGAATTATATTAATGGTTATTATTTAAGATTTCTTTTCTTGTTACTTGGATTTTACGCAAGTAAATTTAGATAAATAAGTCTAAGTATAAGAAGATGCATAATATAATTAGTTTGTCATTAAGAGATTAAGACAACATCAAATTAATGTGTCACGGTTACCTTTTTTTATCAAATAGTAAATGATAAATTAATATTTTTGCTTATGTGTAACTATTAGTGTCTTATCTGACACATTAAATCATGACCTTACAATTTATCTGACTCCAAATAAATCTCATTCTTTGATTTCTATAATCAAATAAATTATTAAGTCATTATTTAATGTGATAGTAAGGATAGTAACATTAATTTGTAAGTAAAATTGTTAGTTCTCTATTTAATAGTTAACAGAATGACATCACAATAACACATTAAATGATTAAAATATTTATATGATATAAAAAATCTTTAAAAGATTAAACTGGTGTGATCTTAATCTCTGTGAGATGAAATAATCAAATTATTCAAAAAAAATTATTCAATTTAATTTTTTCAAATAAATGGATATGAGTTCGAGTATTTAAGAATTTGAAGAAAATGACATTGAATTTCTAGAATAGTTTTAATATTTTTATACATTAAAATGGGAGACATTTTTGTATAGTATATATAAGCAGTCCAATCCTATACATCCAAGTTTCAAAAGCCTGTTGAAGTTTCGAACACAAGAAAAATTTGGCCAGTGAGAGTAGTTTCTACATTCTCATGGCGTGTTTGAAGGGCGCGCATTTAATTTCCTGACAGTGCCTTCTATGGTACAGGGAAATGGTAGCTGTTTTCTGTGACTTGCTCCTGACTTGGCTTTGCCACTATGATATGTAGTGATAATTTAAGATTAGTGAGCATGATTTTCATTTACGGTCCATTCTTTTAAGTCTGATGTACTTTAAAAAAATATATATATTTATAGAAGGAGAAATTAATTTATAAAAAAATATATATTTTAATAAAAAATTATTTTATATTTAAATGCAGTAAATGAAAAAAAAATTTAAATAAAAAAAATATTTGATTACATAATTGTAAAATAATTTTTGTTTTATAAAAAAAATTTAATATAAAAATTAAATAATAATTTTTAGTCAAATATTATTATAAACTTTAGAATTATGATATTACAAAAATTTAAATTTTTAACTATAATATTCTAATAAAAATTTTAAATATGAACTAAGAGTATAATAAAATTAGAGTCTAGGGAGTCAAGAAAATTAGGAATAAATGAAAAAATAATATCTTGATATTTTTTTGTTGGTCTCCTTCTAAAGGGAAAGTCGAAATATTTTCTTTCTCTTTACAAAAAAAAATTTATTTTCCATCAATTTCTCCTTTTAACAAAAAAAAAAACAAATATTTTTTTTAAAATAAAAGACATTTTTTTAAAACAAAAGTTTTTCTTTACCTTTAAAAGGAGAATCGAACACATCCTTTTAAGTAGATTCATTAAGGTCCATTATGAGCACGGTTCCCATGAAACAGTTCTAGTTCCAGTTGGCCCAGATTTTATAAGGAAAAAACAAAAAAAAGACCAAGTAATAACGGTTACACGTCCTCCAGACAAAGAATACTAGACACCACAAAGACATGGTTACAAAGCCATATGGAGTACAAAAGTATCGGAGTCGACAGAAATAAAATTGATGGGATTCTCATTGTAGACGACTATGACTATATCCCTTATACAACAGAAGAAACAAGTTTTGAATGATCCCCAAAGGGAGCAAGTGATCATTATTAATCCTGATTTTCTCTTCTTCTTTTTTCTGTTTTAACTTTAATTTGCTCTTCAAAAGTAATTTACACTTCGAAATAATTACAGTTGTGAAAGTTCTTGCACTAGAATCAAAGTCCTAGTCCCCCCCATAAATACACCATGTGATTGCGCGTCCTCTTGCCCAAAAGGGCCAAACCACCTTTAAATTGGCCAATCTCCTCTTTCCTTGAAAGTGTCCAAAGCATTGACTAGAAAGACTCTATAGGGTGAGAGGGTAATGGAGAGCCTTATGAAATCTACCTTTAAAGTTTAAACACATTGTTTTCATTGCAGTTTGTTTTGATTGATAATAATTAATTATTCTTTAGGCTATATTTAATTTACTGAAAATTTGGAAAGAAATTAACATAAAATAATTTTTAATTATTTTAAAAAATTTTTAAAAAATTTAAAATTTATTCTATTAAGTAAGAAAATTATTTTTAAATTTTGTTTAAACTCATTACTTTTAACTTATTACTATTTTCTTTTATTGTTATTGTCATCAGAACCTTTTAATCAAGCTTAAGGTCAGATTTGAGCTTAAATAAAAAATTTAAAAATAAGTCGTGTAAAATTAGGCTTGAGCTCATGCAAGTTATTTGTTCTAAGGTGATTATGCCTAAATTAATATTTTAAAATCAAGTTGAGGTTGGGTTTGTATTTGAACTTAAACATTTCTATTGGATTAAGTTTAAATTATAATAATAATTTTAAAAATAATATGGCCTGGACTTAAGCTTTTTTTGTATGAAAAGTCTCAATCGTAATAGTAACACCATTATTAATTGTCATTGTCACATCAATAACTGTCATTCCATACAAAAAAAAATCATGTAATTTAAATAAATAAAAATTTGCTTAATTTTTTTATTAAAAAATTTTACAATAAAAATAATTTTTTCTAACGAAATAAATGGAGCCTAAGTGTCAATTAGAACAATATTATATTTTTATTTATTATGATAAAGTAATTAAAAATAAGTCTGAATTATTAGACTGATAATATAATTTTAATTTTAATTAAATTTCCTTAGCAATATAAAAAAGACAAGACTGTTTTAATTAAAATTATAGGAATTAAATTAGTTTATAAAATAAATTAGATGGTCTAAATAAAATAAATAAATAAAAAGGGAGAAAAACGTTGGGGTCGAAACACCTACGTACAGAACTACCAATCTGCAAATAAATAAACAAAACAAAGACTGGGAGCGCTTGCAAGAGAAGGAAAACGAGCTCTTTAATTCAAAGGCACTGCAACAGCACGGGAGACTAACTAATCTTCAAATATGGAAAATCCCAATCTCTGCTGTTTTATCTAAAAGTAATGTGTATTTTACATCTTCATAGCCTCCTCTTTCACCCCAAACCTCCTTTAAATTGGTCAACCTACCTCTTTCCTTGAAATTGTCTACAGATTTGCATTATGTCATGGACAAAATCCTCACTTAGAATCCTCCAAAAACTAGAAGGATGAAATTAGAGTAAAATCAAAACATTAATTTATTCAAAAATAATTATAGTATCACTTGACTTAAGAGAAATTTTTGCATGGGTAATGTTCACTACATCATCTATGGACCACACTAATTAAAAAAGTAAAAGTGAGGACCACATAAAATATAAGGGGTTTATTATATGGCGTGAGAATCACACAATATACAAGAGATTCCATTCATTTTATGAATATGATTCATAAATAATGTAGTGGATTATATCCATCAAGAAATTTTCTTGTCTTAAATGATCCTATTGGTTTTAAAAATTCTATGTACTGAAAATTAAAGCATCCTCTTTTACTCTTTTTTTTTTCTTTTTTGGTCAGTTTTTCATGTATAGAATAAAGGTCTGAAATTGATGATACATAAATATTAGGAGAAAAAAATGAAGAAAAAAATAGTATAACGTTAAAGAAATATTTTTTCAAAAAATCCCACCTCATAATAGATATTAATATAGAAACTAACAAAAAAAAATGAAAGTAGCAACGAAATGTTAAATTTGTTTTTAGAGATATACATCTCTTATTAGGTGTAAAGTAATTGAAATATATTCACCTAATTAGCTCATTTAATTATTATATAGTAATTAAAACTATTTTTAATATATATATGGATCATGCACGAGTAACTTATATTTAAATAATTTTACGGATTATGATTAGTATGTTGAAATAATTAGAAGCAAGGTAAATGCTCAATATTTTTAAAATATTTATTAAAATGGAGTACGTAACAACCTAGTTATATAATGTGTGGCATAAGATTTATAATACAACTTAAATTACTTGATTAATGCATTGTTTATTTATTTACATGATTTAAACATTATTTGTCCTAAGAAATGTTTAAATTTTATGCTTAATTCGATGGCAATAAAATTTCAGCATCAAAATTAGTAAATTACAAATTCATAATTATCTTATTATCAACTATGAGTTATGAACTCCAACAAAATTTAAAAAATGAATAAATAATTATCTTATAGCTAGTCAATGGAAATGGAGAATAGTAGGTCTAAATGTTTCAAGATTAGTTTGATGTCATTGCCAGCACTCACAATATATAATTACCTTAATATTAGTTATCTTGCGTGCATTCTTTAATAAATAAAATCATATATTTGTCTTTCAGCACTAAATTAGTATATAAAAGGCTAACTTTAAAAGTAAAATGATGAAAATATTAAAATATTGAAAAAATATAAAAAAATTTATAAAAAAGATGAAAGAGATTAGTGTGATACAACAAAGAAATAAAATTTCTGTAGTTATTTGTGGTCCATTACACAAGGGACTAGCCTATCTCCTCCGCTGCATAATATCTGTTTTCAAATAAAAATTTCAAATGGTAAGACTAGCATTGTGAAATATAAAGATAAGAATCCAAGTAATTTTCAGCCAAATTCTAATCCTGGAGATATTGGAAACTGAAACAGTACTTGAAATTTTGAATTGTCAAATCCTCCCATGATATTTCTACGACTTCACTTTACTGAAATTATCAAAGATTAATTTGGGGTCGTTCTTGAGTTGAAGCAATAACGATAGCTGGTCCTCAACCACATAGTTACAAAGGTACATACAGTAAAATAGTATGGGGAAAAGAAATAAAAGAGGTGGAATTCTCAATTATGTTAAATTTTGCAGATAATTAAAATCAAGTTACCTGGCATAGTAACTATAGTTCATCTTCTAATTGTTATTATTTTGTTAATTTTAGGTATCAAAATTCAAAGCCACTAGAATTTTGTGTGAATCCCCCTTGCATAAATTCCATCTCATTTGTTTTTAATGAAATCTGAACTTACAAACTTAAAAAAAAAAAAAATTACCTAGAACTAACGGGTACCTCATGCAAAATTTATTTGCTTGAATCAGGGTCTGGCTATAAAAAATGAGCAACACTAACGTTCACTATATATTAATTGAATTTCCAAATTTTTATTTTCTAATATTATATATTATGAAAACATATTGCTTAATATGTTATTCTTTTTTCATGATCTCCTCAATTTGAAATGAGTTATAATAGAGGCATATCATTATTTAATTGTTTTAAGGTCATCAAAACTTAAATTGTGTGCTTTTTAATGTTTTCTCCTGTTATTTGGATGACATTATAATTTGAGAATTATTCTTGTTGCTTGAATTATATTAATGGTTATTATTTGAGATTTTTTTTTCTTGTTACTTGAATTTTATGTAAATAAATTTAGATAAATAAATCTAAGTATAAAAAAAATATTCCCTCCGTTTCAAATTATTTGTTGTTTTAGGAGTTTTATTTTGTTTCAAATTATCTGTCGTTTTACATTACTAATGAAGTATTAATTGTTATTTTTTCAACATTACCCTTATTTATTATTATATTCAATAGAGTAGTAACAATAGTTTAAATTAACTTTAATAAAGATAATTTAGTCAAGTACACTTATTTTTTACTAAAATTGAGACTATTTAATAGTTACCTTAATTCTTGTGTCATTACCTTAAACGACAGATAATTTAAAATTGATAGAGTAAGTAATTTAATTAGTTTGTCATTAAGAGAACGACATCTATCAATTTAGTCTTCCAAAAAAATTTTATATTATATGAATGCTATAATAATTTAATGTGTCACTTTTATGTCTTTCTATCAAACCATAAATGATAAACTAATATTTTTGCTTATGTGTAATTGTTAGTGTCTTACTTGACACATTAAATCATGACCTAACAATTTACTTGACTCAAAATAAATCTCATTGTTTGATTTCTAAAGTGAAATAAATTACCAAGTCATTATTTAATGTGTCAATACGGACACTAACATTAATTCGTAAATAAAATCGATAGTTCTCTATTTAATAGTTAACAAAATGACATAACCGTAACACATTAAATGATTAAAACATTCACATGATATAAAAAAAATCTTTAAAAGATTAAACTGATGTCACTTTAATCTATGATGAAATAATCAAATTACTCAAAAAAAGTATTCAATTTAATTTTTTTGAGTAAATGGATATGAGTTCAAGTATTTAAGAATTTGAAGAAAATGACATTGAATTTGATACGAGCACAAGTCTAGAATAATTTTAATATTTGTATACATTAATATGCGAGAAAATTTTATATAGTTTATATAAGCAGCCCAATCCTATACATCGAAGTTTCAAAAGTCCGTTGAAGTTTTGAACACTCAAGAAAAATTTGCTCATTGAGAATAATTTCTACGTTCCCATGGTATGTTTGAAGGGCGAGCATTCAATTTCCTGATAGTGCCTTCTATCATAGAAGTTCTATGGTACAGGGAAATGGTAACTGTTTTCTTAGTGGCTTGCTCCTGACTTGACTTTGCCACTATGATGTGTAGTGATAATTGATGTGCAAAATTTTAAATGTTTGTAATTATATGAATTATTAATGGTTTAATGATAAGTTTATTCTGATGTTGATGGTCTAAATTTTTAATAATTTTATTTGAAAAAAATTAAATTTACCAAACACTAAAAATTAAAATAAATCAAAATAAAATCCTAGCTAAACAAATTAAAATAAAAAAATAAATGAAAATAAAATAAAGTTAACAAAATAAAATTTTAAACACTCTAATAAAATTATCATGAAGGCTTAAAATTAATTAAACTCACTAAATTATAATAATGCAAAATAATAATTGAAATCAAATTAAATCTTATGAAAATTAATTAGGTTTAGTTAACTAACCAATCTTTTATTGGAATATTAAGTGAATTAAATTAAAATTTCTAAGTTGATATTATTAATTTTTTCCACTAAAGCTGGAGAATTCAGATGATCAAAGATAACTCTCACTTATAATCAACTAATTAATTTTTTTAGTGCAGATAATTATTTAGTTAATTGGATTTCACACAGAAAAAAATACACAACTATCTAAATTAAATCAAACCAATGAATTTAATTTAAACTCTTATTCAAGAGAACTCAATTAAGTACAGATTGTGTGTTTAACACCTAATTCTCAAATTCCAATTTTCATTACAAATAAGAGATGATCACTCCACAATTTATAATTAAATTAGATAAAGAATAATGAACAAGAAATAATCTAAATTTACATTAAAAACAATCCACTAAAATATTCAATACATTATTGATAGTTAAACTAAACACCCACAATATATTTAACCTCTCATAATTAAATTTAACTTAATAAACTTAATTACAAAAATTTTAAATATATTGCAAAATAAAATAGAAATAAAAGAAAAAATAAGAGAAAATATCTTCCTAGACGATGGCGTTGCAAGTGGGATGGTGGTTTTCGACGTTGTGGATCTTCAACGGTGGCGAGATAGACGACGTGGTATTCGAAGGTGGATGTGGTGGCCGACGATGATCTCGCGATGGCCAGTGATGGTGGTGAGATGAGCTATAGCATGGGTTTTGCAAGAAAGAAGAGATGAGAAAAGAAAAGAAAAAAAGAAGAAAGAGAAGAAGAAGAAAAAGAAGGTGATGGTCGACTTGTGTGTGGTTATCGAATGATGGAGATAGTAAGATATTTATAAAGAGGAAAATGGAAGTCTTAATGAGGGAAGGAAATTGATGGAGGAATTTTGATAGAAAAGTAAAGCAACAATCCTAGTGAAAGAAAAAAATTGATGGAGGAATTTATTTATTCATTTATTTTTATTTAGAAATAAGACACTTTATGCTCTTCTTTGGTATTTCTTGCAAATAAAAAAAAAATCTCGAAGTAACATAATTCTAAAATATAAAATAGAACTAAAAATATTACAAAATACTAAAAAAAATATTGGTTTATCAATAATTTAAGGCTAGAGAGCATGATCTTCATTTAAGGTCCATTCTTTAATCTATAAAGTAAATTCATTATAAATTTAATTCAAATGTAAATTAAATTCTGTGGGTAGGATAACAAATCTAATACTGCACTGCAACCAAAAAAAGTCAAACTACTTCAATTAATTAAAATTTTGTCATGATATTAGGACTTAAATAATTGAAAGTTATATAAGAAGTTGAGTAGAGCTTTTAAATTGAAGTTATGGCAATGAGTTCTCAATCCACATTAAGGAAAAAGAAAGAAAGTGAAATACCATAAACACAAAGCAACATACTTCAAAGTTCAAACAACACAATATTAAAAAAGGTATACGTACCACAAACACATAGCTTTACCTTGTATTTGTAGGCCAACAAAATAAGCATGGCTCAACATAGCACTTTCATTAATTCCTCCAGCGTAGAACTATGTAAGTTTGTCCTTCATGGCTTTGGTATTCAAGTTACAACTGAGGGAAGATGCAACAAAGTATGTGGTCCACAAGTTTCCAGTACCATATCCTCCATTTCTTCCTAAAGATAAGGGGTCCAATAATGACCCCAAATCCGAAAATCACTCCCACTTCCGCACCTATGATAATATTCAAGTTCTTTGTTTTAGGTCCTGGCGGTGGCAATGGTGGCAATGGCTTTTGCTCCCCATGATATAGACTTTTGGTTAATGGAGGTCCATATAACCCATCATTGTCTTGGACGGAAGATGCTTCAAATGATTGAATCTGTGTACTTGTAGGAATTCTCCTCGCCAAATGATTAAACGAGAGGTTTAGGAATGAAAGGAAAGACAAACTTGCAAGCTGTGTTGGAATCTCTCCCGTCAAAGTGTTATCTGATAGGTCCAACGATTCAAGCTCTTTCAAATTCCCTATATATGGGTGATGGGATTTGGCCTGAGAGAGCATTATTTGACAAGTTAAGAACAAGAAGTCCTTTTAAGTTCATTAGCTCTCTTGGTATTAGGCCTTCAAGATTGTAGGATGAGAAGTTGACAGAAGTGAAGACGGTTAAGATTTTACCCAACGTCATCGATTGACCTTTGCTTGTAACTATCACTCTATCCTTCTAAGATACTTATTCCATTTCAAATTATCTGTCGTTTTAAAAGTTTTATTTTATTTCAAATTATCTATCTTTTACATTACCAATCAAGCATTTATTATTATAATTTTAATGTTACCTTTATTTATTGTTACTTTCAATGAAGTAATTAGAATTTAAATTGACTTTAATAAGGGTAATTTAATCTAATACAATTATTTGTTGTTACAATTGAGGCTATGTAATAGATTTCTTAATTCTCGTACCATTACTTAAACAACAGATAATTTGAAACAGATAGAATATTTTAAAATATCTAGCAAATTCAACGGAGGTGTAAACTGTGTGATTGTTGGTATCAAGTTTAAAATATATTAAAGGATAATATATTATATCTTGTTCTTCAACATGCTTCATTGCTTCCCAGGTTGTGAAGGCTTTTGCTGGAAGCAAACCATTAAAGTTGTTGAATGTTAGATCAACAATTTGAAGCAATGGACAAGGACCATTAATATCAGGACATCCTATGGGACCATGAAATTTGTTTTTCCACAAAACCATGACACGGAAATTGGATATTTTCTTCAAAAAGCAAGGAAAGCAACCATTAATTTGATTATTACCAAGATCTAGCACCTCTAATGCCTTGCAATTGGCAAGAGACTTGGGAATTAAGCCATCCAATTGATTTCCATGGAGATGTAAAGTATTTAGAGCACATGATTCAAGAAATGTGTCAGGAATATTGCCATTGAGTTTGTTGTTTTGCTTATCCAGTACCCCAAGAATATCAGTGTTAAACACTCTAGAATTGCCCCTTCAAGGTTGTTATTGGAAAGATCGAGCACTTGTAGATTTGAAGCATTGCACAAGGAATGAGGAATGCTGCCATGAAAATTATTTTGGGAAAGAGAGAGGAAATTATTGAAATTCATGTAAGTGCCCATATCATATGGAATAATCGAGTTGTAGTTATTGATTGAGTAGTCCATATAGAGGACAGATAGAGTAAATCTTGGAATTTACCCTTAGAGTTAGTTAGAGTGAAGATCAAGAGCATTCAAAGAATCGCAAGTAAGATTTATTAAAGATCCTTCGAAGCCCATCAACAAATTGCTAGAAAGATTTAGGTGTTGAAGGAAACCAAATTTCCAAATCCAATGGGGCATCAATCCTTGAATCTGGTTGTTTGAGAGGTCAAGATACTTCAATCCCACGAACATAGAGACTTCTGTAACCTTGCCCACAACCGTAGCAATCACATGGATTGACGATTTGTGTGACATGTCTACTAATTTTAGATTTCGATGGTTTCGAATCTCATCCAGCTTTAGGCCATTGAACTTGTTTGAAGAAAGTTGGAGGATCTGAATGTTTTTGAGCTTAAAGATAGACCTAGGAATAGGACCTTCTAAATGATTATGGCTTAAATCTAGAGTATCTAGTGTGGAGGAAGACATGGTTGAAAACTCATTCATTTGATCGTCAAAATGATTGAAGGAAAGCTTAATCTTCCACAATGGAAGTGCAAAGAGAGAAGAAGGGATCCTCGCATTAAGAAAGTTATGAGACAGGTCTACATAGGTGCATGAGTTTCTTCATCATATCAAATGATGGTATTAGACCAATGAAACTGTTAAATGACAAGTCCAAATGAGCAAGGTTGGTGAGGTTTGACAGTGAACAAGGCAATCTTCCATAAAGCTGACAATTAAAAAGATTCAATTCGGATAAGTGCCTTAGGTTACCTATAGAATTCGGAAATACTCCAGAAAATTTTGTATGACTTATTATATTAAGGTCTACATAGTTCCAATGGGTGAGAAGTATGGCAAGGAAACATGAAGATCAATATTGTTTGATATGTCAATAATAAACAATGTTCCTACTTGGAAGATCTTTTGTGGAAATATTCCTCTCAAGCCGCAAACATTAAGGCTCAGGGTTGTCAGATTTTTTAAATTTGCAAAGGATTTTGGCACTGGGGATGATAAATAGTTTTGGTCAAGAGAAACTACCTAACACTAATGAAGAATCAATTGGACCTAAGATATTGCAACCATACATCCTCAATTCTTCTAGACTAGGCAGTGACAACAAAACATTGCTCCATTCTTGTCCTTGAGCTGATATACTTACAACATCTAGAAAAAGTTGCCTAACACTAGTGAGGTTTTGGATAAGCTTTCGTAGATTTGGATTCTCTACTTTCAAATCTTGTGCTGTGAAATAGGAAGGTGAAGAGATATCTAGAGTAACCAATCTCGTCAACTGAGAAATCTCGATTGGTATCTGCCCCACTAAGCCAGCACATGACAAATTTAGAGAAGTCAAGTTCTTCAAATTTCCAATTGTGGATGGAATTGAAGAATTGAAGAGATTATAAGCTACATTCAAATTCTGAAGATAATGGAGACTGAAAAATGTAATTGAATTCTCAAATCCTCCGAAAATGAATTCCTCACTCAAGTCAAGACCAGTAACATGTCCATCCTTGTCACAAGTTACACCGCTCTAGTGATAGCAAGGAAGGATTTAATTCCACGACTCCAGTTTGTTGGAATCTATAGGGATGAACTTGAATTTGATGAAACTGTTCTTGAGTTGAAGCAATAACGATTGCTGGTCCTCAAGACAAAGAGTACTAGACAACACAAAGACATGGTTACAAAAGCATATCGAGTATACTAGTATCTAAAACAGAAATGAAACTGATGAGATTCTCATTGTAGATGACTATGACTGAATCCCTTATACAACAGAAGAAACAAGTTTGGAATGATTCTCACAAGGAGCAAAGTGATCATTATATACCTGATTTTCTCATTTTCTTTTCTGTTTTAACTTAAATTTGTTGTCCTGAACGTTCTCGCAATAGTAAGAATTTCTACGCTAGGCCCTTGCATTTGCACTTTGAAGGGCATGCATTTAATGTCAGTGCCTTCTTTGTCCCTTTGTCAAGCTTCATTTCAGTTTCTCATAGCCTCTGCTCCTAACTTGGCTTCGCCCCTTCGTAGATCTCTAGTAATGCTAAATTACATGATTTTCGTTTAATAATCATACTTATAATCCATAAAGTAAAATTTATTGTAAGAAGAGAGAAACGTACATAGAACAAAAAGTAATTTATATTTTAGTGCTTTCGAAAATATTATATATTAAAATAATATCATTTAAAATTTTAATTTTTTTATTATAAAGTAACTTTAAAATTATTTGAATGACAAAATATATATATATATATATATATAATAAGTTACCGTTAAAGAATATAATATTTCAAGGACATTGCACTAGAATCAAAGTCCTGGCCCCCATACATACGCCATGGAGAAGAGGAAAATTAATGGAAGTCCTAGCCCCCATACTCGCCATGGAGAAGAGGAAAATTCCTCTTGCAAACTCAAAGGGCCAAACCAACTTTAAATTGGCCTATTCCAAATCATTGACTAAAAGACTTGGTGGAGTGAGAGAGTCAGGGAACTTTATCAAATCTAACATTAAACACGTCTTGTTTTAATGCACCATGGGATTTTACCATTCTTCTGCCTAAAATGTCTATTAATCGAACTTTTTCTTTACTTTATAACTTTTTCTTTCAAATATATTGGATATAATAAGAGGCCTTTTCATATTGAATCCATTTATTTACTATTGTCTTTCTCGATGGATAATGATGCTTTCATTGCAGTTTGTTTTGATGGATAATAATGAATTATTGTTTAGTCTAAGTTTATTTTACTGAAAATTTGAAAAAATTTGACATAAAAATATTTTTTTAATATTTATTTGACTACAAAACAAATTTTTTTTAAAAGAAATCTTTTTTAACAATTTAAATTTTATTTCTATTAAGTAAAAAAACTATTTCTAAATTTTGTTTAAACTCATTATTATTGATTTACTATCATTTTTTTTATTGCTACCACAACTATTTAATCGAACTTAAAGTTGGATTTAGGCCTAAGTAAAACTTTTAAAAATGAGTTGAGCATGCTGAAGCTTGAGTTCAAGTGTTTTGGCTAAACTGATCATGCCGAAATTAAAATTTTAAAAATAAGTTGAGCTTGGGTTTAAACTTAAACCTAAACATTACTATTAGATTAAGTTTAAACTATAATAAGAATTTTAAAAATCATATGAGCATGCATTTAAGCTTTTTTTCCTATGAAAAGTTTCAATTATAACATTGAAACTGCTACCACACACCCCATCACCATTGTTGGTTGTCATCAACAACTATCATCCCACACACAAAAATTTCATGTAATTTAAACAATTTTTTTTAATTTTTTAATAAAATAATATAAAATTTTACTATAAAGAAGCGTTTGGTTGAGGAGAAATTTTTTTTTCCCGGGATCTGAAATGACAGTCTCCACTCCTTATTCAGCCATCTACAAATCCTTTCAACCGAAGTTCAGCAATGATGATAGTTTTCACAACCATTCTAAACAAGCTGAAGAGCTACCAACAAGGAATATCCTTACTCGCTCCTTCCAACCTTAGTAGTTAGAGGCTGTTTGTTTGAACTTATCAGAGGAGGAGTTTTTTGCTTCTCCTACAGGAGGAAGGACTTTTTTTTAAGGAGAAGTTATTTTGTGTTTGGATGCAATAATTAAAAAGGGCTTTTGAAG
>JASKGM010076912.1:0-11524 GCA_034509205.1 Ceratonia siliqua
TGTGATTAAACTCAGCTGCACATTTGAATATGAGAGTAACTACATTGGATGCAGTCAATTCCATTTTAGTCTCATAGCAGAACTTAGCTACAAGCACAGAGGTCTTGACTTCTCTTGGTATGTTATGAAGTTGGGGAGCAAACTTCTCATTGTCCCCCAATAATTTTCTCATCATACTTTCCCTTAGCCTATCAACTTCACCTGTCGCTCCATCATCTGAAATTCCTCCATCAGTAACTACTATGTTAGTTAATTCCTCACTCCTTCCACCTACAACAATATTGGAAGATATCACAATTTCAACCATGTCTCTGTCCAATTCAATCTCATCCATTCCTTCCAAATTAATCTTTTTTTCAATGAATATCAGATTGCAATTTAAGGAATCATCACTAAGCAAAACAGTTGATGCTTCAGCCTTCAAATCTGAGACAAGGCCAGACAATGGTTCCACAATAGAGCTTGACAGTTGACCTTGCAACTCTAGTGTTTTTCTCACCTCAGTAATACTGTGAAATATGCAAACCTCAGCAATAATTTGTAAACTTTCATTAAAAACTGATAATCTAGTAAAGTTCCTAGCATTACCAATAAAGTGTACAAGAGCATCTTGCACAAGCCCTCCTTCCACTGCTTCATAACAGCCATGCAACTCGGCATATGTTTTCTTAAATATAAGGACCCAACGCTTGTTACTTGCATTACTGGCAGTAATTACAATTTTATCCGGTGGGTCATGTGAGAGCCAATCATCAAATACCTTTACAGGGACCCATAGATACCAATAAACTCCTCCCTCAATGCATCCAGGTGTAACAACCATTTCGGGTACACATGCAGCCTTACTCAAAACAGCTACATCATTAATGTTCCAGGTGTCCAACCTTATGGCCCCAGTACTCGTCCGAATTTCATGACCCACATGGTCAATGCAAACTTCATTACAGAACCTGCAGTATTGGACAGAAATTACTCTCGCGAGACTTGACGATCCACATAGGAGAGACTTACAAGCCTGATAGACTCCCTAAGCCACCTCGCCAATTTTAGGAACCAACAACCCATTTTCAGAGGGCTCTTCGAGCATGTGGCAAGGCTGTGCCTTTTTGGCTTCTCTCTCTGCCTTGGTTCTTCGAATCAATGCTTTCATGGGCGTCACAACCGGGTTTCTGTCTGACCTTCTACTAGGCCTTGTTACGTCGGAGTACAAAGCATCATCTGGGTCATCTCCGAAACTTAGCGTCTTCCTCAAAAGAAAGTGTCGCTTTCTGTTCAACCAACAAGATAGCAGTCTATCTTGTTTGAGGAACGAAATCTCCTTAGTGCCACTAGAATCAGGGGCATCCACCAACTTCAGGTTTTTGCCTTCTTCATCTTCAACAAAACTGCAACACGGTGCAGCGTCGAATAGACAAATGAATTCCGATTCTGAGTTTCCCTCTTCTCCTTCTTCAGGGTACTCATCGTAGACCGGGTCATTTTCCCACGTGGACTTCCACCCAAAGGTTTCCTTGACTTCTTGGGTAGCGTCTTTGTCACCGAAATAGTCTTTCGGTTCTTTCCAGTTGTCCACTGTAACATGGTTCCTCGCTGAAAGCTCCATACAAGCTTCAACAAGCCTCTGTCGTTGAAGAGCTTGAACAGCTCTTGTTAGATCTCCAATCCATCTTCTGATCTCTGCCATTTCAGCCAACTTGGCTTGCAGTTCCAAATCTCCTCTTCTGCTACAGTGACCGGCCATGGGCTTTGATACCACTTAATGCAGGGGTGGGTTGGAAAACTAACAAACAGTTAGTGAAAGTAGCTAGAAGTAGAAGAAGAGAAGAAGATAAACAGTACGGAACAGTGGCAGGTTCTCTCAAGAGAACAACTCCTCTGAACTCTGATATATTATCTCTCAAAACATAATCTGCCCTATATTGGGTTTCTAAACATGAGACACAAAAGCTTCCATGTGCTAGCCACACGGCTCATAAGGCAACTAGTATATAACCAAAGACAAATAAAAGACAATAGCCTAATTAAAAAGGAAGCACATGGTGGTCACGGGACCCCTTAGAACACTAATTGAAGCACAACAAACACGAGGAGATAGGATCAATAATTTCAACAGTGCATTAAGAGGATGCTCCTGCATCAGTAATGAAACTTCACAATAATAAATTCTAGCCAACAAACAATATTTCAATAAAAATAGAATCTGATACTGCTCTTCTTTACCCTTTCTTAAAAGGTTTGCAAGGAATATTCAGGTAATAAAAAAGAGTATCCCAATGTATCTAAAATAAGGATGAAGAGCTGAAAATTCAAATAAGGTGAAAAAATTGGATATCTATTGAAATGCGGGGATAGAACCAATTACAGAGCACAGAAGAAACGCAGGCTAAGAGCCTGAGTCCACTTTAGTTATGTGCAACAAAGACTTCAAATGAGCCAAGAAAAAAAACCAACTCATTTTAAGTAAGAAATGCTAAAGGAACAAGGGAGACTAAAGAAGAGTTATGGGAAAACAATAATGAATCTTAGACCAACAATTTATAGCAATGATACAGCATAAAGTGAAGGATAAAAAAAGAATTCACCAGAATGAACCCTATCACTGTAAAGATTCAAATGCTATATAAAGCTCAGTTGGGATAAAGCTAAGTTGAGTTGCATGGCTACCAAAGTTGTCATCAGTCTCCTATGTTCAAAAGCTACCCCTTTCAAATATGCCGAGTGCTGATAAATCAACCTTACAATAATTCCCATCTATATGCTGATACAACTGCAAAAAACGGATTAAGTAAACAAAAGAATGGGGAATTTACATTCGCTTTTGCTTAAGAACTCTCATAGCTCTAGCTTTAACAGCTTCCTGCGCAGGCCCAGGTCTTGTTTTCTTGATCTGTTCTTTATATCTACTAAGTTCAGCGTCAAACTTCATAATCTTCTTATCCACTGTATCACCTCTTTTAGTAATCTGGAATACATAACATACTTTAGCCAACAGACAATTGAAATTATCAAAATCAAAACGAGTCAGCAACTCAAGCAATTGAGTCAACTGACTAAGTATAGGAACCTAAAAGAATTCTGATAGACCCCAGAAGCAGTTATGCAGCAGTTATGCCTGACTGTTCTATAAAACAGAGAGTGAGAGGAAAGGTTGGGGTTAGGCAAAAATTGGGAATTGGGTGAGGGAGATCCCTAGTTTCTCGAAGTGCTAGGATTTGGAGTGACCAGCCACTAGAAGCGCTGGAGTTATCTACTTATATGTTCTTTTTTGCTATCCGTTCTAGATTATAGTATAGGAGAATTACTGTGTTGCTGTAAACTTGTGTTGTGTGTTGCGTTCAAACTGTTTCACTATGTTGTATGCCTGTGTTTGTTACAAATATAATACATAATTCAGCGTTTCCACCTGAACCATTTCTCTATTATTTAGATTTCCATCAATTTGGTATAAGAGCTGAAACAATCCCTTGGGAATCATGCCTCCTGACATCAATCCCTTCACTGCCTCTAACAAAATTTGAAATTCCAGTAGATCCTAGAACAGCAGAAACAATCCTATTGATTTCAGGAGCAACTCCATCTCCCTGAACAGGCACATTAAAAGGTTCAATAAAAACACCAGGTACTTGATTACTATGACCATTGTTTGTAATGGTAGATCAGGTTGCCTGATAACCAAATGCCAGGTGTGACCATCTTCAACATGGTAGGCAGAAAGGAGTTTATCATCCTTTAGAACTTTTCCTCCGCAAATTCAGCGCTGCCACACTAATAACACTCCAGTTACAGAAGCAATCTGTTCTTTCAGAGCATAATTTCACCTTGAAGACAAGGTGAATGTGCGGGGGGGCAATGATAGACTCTAGGAGCAATTATGCAGCAGTTATGCCTGCATAATTGGGAATTGGGTGAGGCAGATCCCTGGCTTCTCGAAGAGCTAGGATTTGGTGTGACCAGCACTTCTCGCTGGAGTTATCTACTTATATGTTCTTTCTTGCTATCTGTTCTAGATTGTAGTATAGGAGAATTACTGTGTTGCTGTAAACTTGTGTTTTGTGTTGTGTTCAGACTATTTCACTGTGTTGTAGCTGTGTTAGTTGCTAATATAATAGATAATTCAGTGTTTCCACCAGAATCATTGCTCTGTTATTTGGGTTTCCATCAGATTCTAAAAGAATATAAAGCCAATCATGAAAATTTGTAAAGTAAATTATGTGTCTTAGTTCTTCACTACCAACTACCCCTGCATCAAGTAGTATTAGAGCCTGAACAATGGTTGGTCGTGCACAAGGCAGAGGAGGCAGAGGAAATGCAGAACAGTTGACTGAAATGGCTGATATGAGGAGATCATTAGAGGACTTATCCCGAGAAGTACAAGCATTACAACAACAAGGCTGTGCTGATGCGCAAACTAGGATTACAGGGAGGACGCCATCGTTAACGGGTCATTGTGCGCGCTCGATGATGAGTGACCGAAAAGAACCCGATGTACCTGATACGAGTTCAAGTGGGGAAGATTTGATGCCAGACATGGAAAATCCTTTCCACCATGCTGGGCAGAGGCGAAGGGAGGACAAAAATAGATTGAAGGAGAGAATAGTCTGTGCGCTTGATATGAATGGCGAAGGAGTCAAGATTGAGGTTGCAGACTTTTTCGATAAGATGCACACTGAAGATTCTCTAGATTGGGAGGCTAGTGTAGATAATTACTTTCAGTAGAAAACAATGAAGAAGGAAAAGGAAAGTTTTGTTTATAAAGATTAAACTCAAATCGGCAGCTTTACAGTGGTGGAAGAGAGTTGAGGAACAACGAGCCAGGCAAGGTAAACCCAAGATAAATTCCTGGGAGCACATGAAAACCAAGCTGAGAAAACAGTTCCTACCTGCTAATTATGCAATGGATATGTATGAGAAATACCATTCCCTGAAGCAATATGAGAAGTCCGTGGAAGAGTATTCAATTGTTTTTGATAATCTATCGTTTAGGGCAGGTTTGAATGAAACCATAGGGCAAATGACATCTCGATTTTTATCGGGATTACACCCTAACTTAAGGGATGGAATGAGAGTAGCTAAGCCATATAGTTCGGAGGATGCTAAGCAGTTTGCTATAGTGGCTGAGAAACGTATAGCAAGGCAAGGGTTCAAGAAATACATGTATGGAAGAGAGGGCAATAATTACTAGGGTAACGAGCAAGTGAACACCTGGACCAGCAAGAACAACAAGGAGAATAATTCACACCAGGAAAAAAGAAAAGGGGTAGCACATGCATATAAGGGCAGCATTGAACCAGGCCCTTTGAAACTAGATGGTGGCTCCCAAATCAGATGTTATTCCTGCAAGGAGAGAGGTCATCCTTCACGCCTTTGCGAGAAGGATTAATCTAATAGATGAGAGGATGGATGAAGAGTTAGAAGATCCCATTTATGATTACCCAAAAGCACAAGAAGAAATTGAATTGTATCCAATACAAGGGAAATCTTTAGTCATTCGAAGGATCATGACTAATACCTCGACTGAAGTTAAGGAGGATTGGAGGAGACGGAGTATATTTCGAACTAAAGTAAGGTGTAAAGGGAAAATTTGTAATCTTATTATTGATGGGAAAAGTATGGAGAATGTGATATCAAAAGACACCGTGGAGAGGCTAGGATTGACAATAGAAAAACACCCTCAGCCATATAAGATATGTTGGTTAAAGAAGGGGGGGAGATATTGTTAGTGTGTTGGGTGGATGATCTAGTGATAGGCTTATGAACTGGGAAAGCCCACGGGTTTGCCTTGCATGGCCTACCTATGGTGCTGATCAATGAGTCCTAGGATGCTTGAGGGATCCTAGCTCTTCCAGGGTGATTCGAGGTACCCCAACCTCCCAAGTCAACAATATGTTGATAATAGAAAGTCTGCTTATTATTCATGAAGGGAAATCCCCCCTTTATAGCCTCACGGCCTACATTTATAACTACTATAGGAAATAACTTAATAGGAAATAACGAAATAGGAAAAGCATAATTTAAGTGATATCGATTAACAGCTTTAATGCTAATAATTTGCTGACTAACGGTCCTCCATCAACATTAATTACCCATCCTTAATCAGCCTAATTACTTGTTAACCAGCTCATTCTTCCTAATCCTTCGCATGTAAACTTGGAGCTCATTTGACTTCCTTTCTTGTCCGTCTCTATCAGATATCCATTACAACAAGGTGTCTAGTTCAATACAACCTTGGTGATCAACTAAATGATGAAGCCTTGTGTGACATTGTACCCATGGATGTGGGTCACAATTTATTGGGAAGGCCGTGGCTCTTTGATAATGATGTAGAACATCGTGCCAAACCAAACACATACTCCTTCTACAGAAATCACGAGAAATACAAGCTACATCCCATGAAAGAAGATGGGGATGAAGGAGATGAAGGTTCGAGCCACACCAGGAGAGACAAAACTATTGCAATAATTTCTGCTAACAAATTTGAGAAGTGCAGTCAACCAGAGGGGGTTGTGTACTTGCTGGTCAGTAGAATAAATGAGAGCAAACAACAAGAACAAGGGGCTGAATACCCTCCTGCAGTCCAACAACTGTTAGAGGAGTTTCACACATTGTTTGGGGACCAATTACCCTAAGGCCTTCCACCCAAGAGAAACATTCAGCATGAAATTGAATTAAATCCCGGGGCTATATTGCCAAACCTACCAGCATATAGAATGCCACAATTGCAAAGGGAAGAAATGCAAAAACAAGTTGAGGGATTGTTGTCTGAGGGGCTCATCCATGAATGTAAGAGTCCATGTGCATGCCCCGCACTTCTCACACCAAAAAACGATGGGCCGTGGAGGATGAGTGGATAGCCGAGCCATCAACAAGATCACCATCAAATACCGCTTTCCCATTCCTCCTTTGGAAGAAATGTTAGACCAATTGACATGAGCTCGGGTTTTCTCTAAAATAGACCTAAGGAGTGGCTATTATCAAATTCGCCCCAGGGACGGAGATGAGTGGAAGACGGCTTTCAAGACGTCTAATGGGTTGTATAAGTGGTTAGTGGTTCCTTTTGGCCTCTCTAACGCACCTAGTACATTCATGAGGGTAATAACGGAGGTATTGAAACCATTCCTTCAATCTTTTGTGGTTGTATACTTTGATGACATTTTAATTTATAGCAAATTCGACAAAAAACACCTGATTCACACCCATCAAGTCTTAGAAACACTCCAACATGAAAGATTACTCATCAACTTAAAGAAATGCTCCTTTTTATGCAATAAGGTTGTTTTCTTGGGATTTATTGTCTCGGCTGAAGGACTTAAACCTGACCCAAAAAAGATAAAAGCAATAACAGACTGGCCCGAGCCAAGGATCATAAGGGAGATAAGAAGTTTTCATGGGTTGGCAGCATTTTACAGGTGATTCATTAAAGGATTCAGTGCTATGATGGGTCCTATCACTAAATGTTTGAAAACCAGCCAATTGGTGTGGACTAAAACAGCCCAAACAGCATTTCAAACCATCAAAGCCCTAATGACTGAAGCACCTGTGTTAGTTTTGCCTGATTTTGAAAACTTATTCATAGTGGAGTGTGATGCATCACATGTCAGAATAAGAGCTATTCTTAGCAAGACGATCATCCAATTGAGATTTTAAGCAAAAATTTATTTGATGCTAAGCTCTGCTATTCTGTTTTTGACTTGGAGTACTATGCATTAGTGAGAGCCATCCAACATTGGCAACATTATCTCGCCTATAAGGAATTTGTGGTTTTTTCAGATCATCAAGCCCTAATATCTCAATGCAAAGAAGAAAGTCAGTACGAGACATGCAAAATGGAGTTCCTTTATAGATGAATTCTAGTTTTCCTTCAAGTATAAATTTGGAGCAACCAATGTGGTAGCCGATGCTTTAAGTAGGAGAGAACACTTTTGTTAACTACTACGACTGCACAGGTCACAGGTTTCGAAGCTTTGAAGGATCAATACCCTACTGATTTGGATATCCAGCAAATATGGGATGAATTACAAGGATCACAGGCTGCTCAAAAATTACCTTTCAGAATACATGATGGGTATTTGTTCAAAGGAAATAAGTTATGTATCCCATTGGGTTCACTACAGGATCAAATTATAAAAGAACTACATGGGAATGGCCTAGGAGGTCACTTTGGGAGAGATAAAACACTAGAAAAGGTGGCAGACGGTTACTTTTGGCCAGGTTTAGGCAAAGAAGTAAAAAAATGGGTGAAGAGGTGCTCAGTTTGTCAGTTAGGCAAGGGAACATCCCAGAACACGGGACTCTATACACCCCTCCATGAACCAAGAGCAACCTGGATCCATTTGAGCATGGATTTCGTCTTAGGACTTCCTAAAACAGCCAAAGGTAATGATTCAATATTTGTGGTAGATGACAGATTCTCTAAGATGGTTCACTTCCTTCCTTGTTCCAAAATAGCGGATGCTTCAAATATAGCAAAATTATTCTTTAGGGAGGTGGTCAGACTTCATGGTATCCCCACATCCATTGTATTATATAGAGATGTCAAGTTTATGGATCACTTTTGGAGATCATTGTGGAGTAAGTTAGGGACACAACTAACTTACTCTAGCACTTGTCACCCACAAACAGATGAACAAACGGAAGTAGTAAATAGGAGTTTGGGGAATCTCCTTAGATGTTTAGTGGGCAACCATATCAAGTTGTCGGACTCAGTTATTACCTCAAGCTGAGTTTGCTTACAACAACTCAGTCAATCGAACCATTAAGAAGACATCTTTTGAAGCAGCTTACAGGTCAAAACCCCAAGGAGTGTTTGATCTAGTTCCCTTCCCACAAGAAGAAAAAGTGAGTGATGATGGAGAAGCCTTCGGGGAGCATGTGCAGCGCATACACAAAGAAGTCAATGAAGCTTTGAAGACCAACAATAACACCCATGCCACCAATGCCAACAAACACCGTCATGTTCAAGAATTTAATGAAGGGGACTTGGTCTTAGTTCATTTAAGGAAAGAGAGATTTCCCAAGGGCACTTGTCACAAGTTAAAATCCAAGAAGTTTGGACCTTGCAAAGTGTCCAAGAAAATAAGTTCAAATGCCTATTTAATTGAACGACCTCCTACATTTTCAAAGTTGCGGATTTAGTTCCTTTTGAAGGGTTTAATGAAAAAGTAACAGCAGTCAATGAACAGTTTATTCCTCCACCACCAAACCGTTTGGAAGTCTTTGAAGATATATTGGATGTTAAAGAAACAATTTCTCGCAAGAAAATACCCAATTGCAGTTTCTTGGTGAAATGACTGGGTAAACCAGCTACTGAAAGTATGTGGATCACAGAAGAAGAACTGAAAAGATCAGAACCAGAGATGTACGGGGAATATCGCTGCGTGTTTGACTCACATCCAGCTCAAGTTTGAGAAGAGGAGATTTGATGTAGGGCTATCTATTAGTTATTTTAAGTCTATTTCTCTTCACTGTTATGTTCCGTTTGCATTCTATTTTGTTGTCTACTGTTGGTTTTACTTTTGTTAATTTATCATGTGCAGTGCACGTGTGCTTTTATTAGGTCAAGAGTATGTCTTCTTTAGTTATATGCTGAAGTTGGGTTTGTAATGAGGCAGCTTTGACATTTATATGAAGTATTTTCGCAAGGTTTCTCTGGAGAGAACCATTGTTTGTTCATTATGTGATTCTTCCTTTGTTGTATCATCATCTTCTGTGTCTTAGTTCTTCACTACCCACTACCCCTGCATCAAGCAGCAAAAACAGATTCTTCAAATTCAAGCACCATGTCTGAACTCTGAACTAAATCTAGATATAATTTTCATTACATGAGTAAAATCAGAACTCTAAGTGTTTCACTATTTCTTGGCACAACGGTAAGATCATTATCTAACTGATTTATGAAGAATAAATGTTCACAAACATAAGGAGTCAGCTACAAGTGTCATATTTAAAATGTCAGCTAGGATCTAAACTTTTGCAATTCAATCCTATATATAGCTTTATTTAGATATATTGTATTAGCTAACTGGTATATTAGCATTTATCTAAAAAAGAATGTCCATCATTTGGAACACGCGTGTTAAATCTGGGATTTATTTTAAGCCAGCTCCAATTAAAGTTAGGGTACATTCCAACAACCCAAGAGAATAATAATCAGAAGGCAGGAATGTACCATTATTTCTCTTACATCATAAAGCAGTTAATTTACTTCTTCAAAAGGGGCAACAAAACTAAAAAATAAATGGGAGTAGTGCTAAATATTCTGCTCTATGGAGTATATGCGCATGTTTGGGTTTCACCCAAAGAACATTTGTACTAATATCTGTTACATGCCTATTTTTCTAAAATACTTCAAGGGATCTTAGTTCCTCCTTAATAGGGTAATTCGAGATACCCTGAGCCTCCCAAAACAATAGAAGATTGAGTTTATAATTTTCTGGCTACTTTATTCATTAGAAACAACAAACGTTATAGAGTCTGGAGAACTTACAAACAAAAAGGAAATAAACATCATAATAAAATGCAATAACAAAACATAATTACAAGGAACAATTACTCCTAATGACCCTGGCATTTTTCCTAAACAGCAGTCCCCCATAATAACTCCATTGACCTCCTGATTCCCTTCCATAATTAGCGCCACCGGAGCATAAGAAGAGGAAAATACAATACAATAAAAGTAGAATGAAACAGAAAAGGAAAATACAATAAAAGCAGAATAAAACAGAAACATAATTCCAGGAATCCTAATTAATTCTAACAGATCCTTGCTCTTTATTCTCAGCACAAACAGCAGCCCCAAAATGACGCCCTCTTATTGATTTCCTACCATAAAAGGCACCATACCAGTTGTCAAATCTCCTATATTTTCTGAAAATCGGCTCCTCTAATTATTGCCCTTCTTAAGGTGGCGTTTTGAATTACTCTGCCAGATTTACCTAACATTCTTTCCCCCATGAAAACATCCTTGTCCCCAAGAATGAAACTGTCTCTCTCTTCTTCTTCTTCCTCTTCTTTTTGTTTTCGTTTTTCTATTTTTCTGTATCTTTTTCTTGTTATTTTTGTTCCATTTCTCTTCTTTTTCTTATATGAAGAGGGATCAATTGACATCGGTGTAAGAATTGACATAATTACACCTCTCAATATCTCATTCTAGATGAAATTTTAATTTATCCAACAGTTGAACTAAAGTAATTACCATGTTGATATTGCATATCAACTTTTAAAGAGATCGGATAACAATATAGCATATGATTAAATAGTTTATAATTGCTTATATTTGAACATTATATTGTATGTTAATTTTATAAAATATACAAAACAACTTTAGATTAGAACAAGATTTTGTGTGTATGATCTTCGTGATATGAAGTTTTAATCCAACGGTGGATTTTTTGAAAAACTCATCCTATGAAAAGTTATGCATATTCATTTTGATTGACAATTATTTCAATTATATATATATATATATATATATATATGTATGGTATTTGCTATGCTTTTGGACTATAGCAATGCATCCCTACCTCCC
>JASKGM010076923.1:0-15221 GCA_034509205.1 Ceratonia siliqua
TCATTTATTACATCCAAACGCAAAACAACTTCTCATTCTATTAAAATACATTCTTTTTTAAGAATCAACTTCTCATTTTATAAAAGTCATTCTTTTTAAAACATATCCGAACATGCCCTAAGCCAGTGCATACTCTAACACCCCCTGCAAACTGATGGGTAGTTGGCGAACCATGAGTTTGAACCTTAGAAATTGAAACCGAGTTGCAGTCTGGCCTTTAGTAAACATGGCCGCTAAATACTCACGTAAATTTGATCTGCCATAATTGTATAAACCCTAAAAGGAACAATGTATACCGTATATACCACCCAAAATAGCTTTATAAAATACTGCATCCCCACGCCAAAGAAGAAAGAAACCTGAAATTAAAACACAATATTTATTTCATGACCCATCAATCTTATGCTTCCCTGGAACTCCAACATAAACTCTCCATCATGATCACCCACATAGAAAATGAGCCAGTCTCCTTCTCTCAACTCTTTCTCTCTAACAATCTGTGTGACTGTGTCCATGCATCCTCCTTCCAGAGCTGGTTTCCTGTAACCTCTCCTTCGAACCACACAGCGAAGAATAGGAGATTTGAGTTCTTCCCCATATCCAACTCGGACTCGGAGCTCAACCCAATTGGCTCCTTCTTCAAAAGGTGGAAGAAGATGAAGTTTGGTGGGAATGGCCAACCTTTGCCTAATATCTGCGTAAGCTAGACGCTTTCTCACTATTGTGATGGGCCCCATTAGAGAAAGTGATGAAGAAAAGATAATGGGTCTGAAATGAAGACTGAGAAGAATAGAAGATGCATGATCGGCGAAGCACTATATATATAGAGATATTTATGACTGTGTATGTATATGATATCTCAAATATACTTCCAAATTTGAAACACCATGACCAAAACATAAGATCAACATTGTACCCAGATACATGCGGGACCCTTCTAGATGTTGGTTGTCTCTGTCTCTCCTATGTTCATTCCCTTTATAGCTCCAAGGTCTGTCCCTTTAATTAATTTTGGACCAAACCTTGGCACTCTTCACCCTCTGAAGAGTCCTAAATCCTGGTCGTCCTCCAAAATGAGCCCAAAGAATCTATGCCTTTGCGCCAAGATGCCCCTCATCTAACGAGAGATTCTAATTTTCTGCTCCAACATACAGGACTAAACAGATAGTGCTTGAGAGCTATTGAAGTACAGTTTGAGAATATTATTTATATAATTGGACATTATTATATGATTATGTCTATGCTTAGAATATAGAAAGATAAGCTGGACATGCATATATATATATTACTAAAACAAACACCGACCATAGGAGAATTTTAATCTCTTGCATAAAACAAGAATAAACAATGACCTTGTACACAACAGCTATGTGAAAGCAATGGATTCAAGTTTTAATTTGTTCGTTCTTTCTTTCTTTGGTTTTTTTTTTCTGTGGAAATTATGTGGAACTCATGAGCAGGTGGAAAAATGGAAATTTTAACTATGAATTGCATGTTGATAATTAAAAAGTGAAATTTGAACCCCCAAACAAATTTGAGGAAATAAAAACTGGGGGAGGGGGGATGGATAAAACTCTTTGAACAGTTTCCATTTGTCAAAAGAACATCGTTCATTTCAAAAGAAAAGTTTATCTTGTTATAAACATTTTGATTTTTGAGTGCTATGCTTATTTCAAATTCATTTTCTAAATAGTAAAATAGTTATTTAAAAAAATTCAAAATTCAAATACTTATTATCCCAATAATATTTAAAAAAATTAAACACATAATATAAAAATACAAATAACTAATTTAATATAGATAATGAACCCCAAACCATATATATTAATATAAATCAGTCAACAAGTTTCAAGTTTTTTCTTTTGGTGGGAGTACAGCCGTATACAAGTACATCAAGCAGCTGAAACTTGAAACTTGAAAAATACTTTCCAATACTAAAATTCTTCAACTTCGATTTAATGAATTGCATTATTAAATGAATATTACAAGTTAATAAAAAAATAAATATGATCATCTTTGGCTAAGAAAAACACAAAATTTTTCGTTCTTTCTGTCTCTTTGTTGTTTTTTTTTTAAATAACGATTGTAGCTTAGTTTTGCTTGGAGGTTTCATGTCAGTGCTGGGTTTGATTATTTTTCTATGAATTTGGGCTATACTTTGTACATATTATAATGATAAATATTTAAATACGACGTTCATAAACTTATTTTTCACAAACTCATTTTACCTCGTTTCGTATGATCACCACACTTAATATATTAAGATTCCATCTTTCACAACATTAAATATATTAATTAGAATTGTGAGAGTTTGTGAAAAATAATTTGTAAATATAACAATCAAAGGCAAGTCATTTATATTAAAATTAAAAAAATTCTTTAAAAATTAATATCAAAAAATTTAATCAGCAAAATTATAATTTAAATATGTAATCGTGCACCTTTTGTTAGATATTTCCATGGTTTCTTGCACTAATTGTTGGTCCCTCCCCTAGAAGAATGAAGGGCTTCTTTTGTTGGATGTGGGGAGGGGTGTGAGTTATGAGGTTCAGTCTTAGGCTCTCTTCCTTTTTCTTTTTCAGATGGTGACTTTGTTCACAAGAAAACTTGCACAATGCTAGCTCGCACAAGACTCCAAATAAAATTAAAAAAAAAAAAAGAGAAAGAAAAAGAATGCTAATTTTCTAGGCTCTCATTAATCTTCTATGACATGAACATCAATTTAACAATGAATGCACAAGATTTAAATTCCAAATTCTTAATCATTAATCCTCTCCTTCGTTAACTTTTTTATTTTCGGTATTTAAAGAAAGCGGTCTCATCATACTTGTGCATAATGCTACAGTTGAAGCCATAATAGAGTTGCATAAGAATAATCACATCAACTTTGATTACAAATACTGAATTCGAACCCTAATTGAAATTAAATCAACCAAAAAAAAGTATGCGAAGCATAATTTAAGTGATATACTTTTCAACACTGTAAATGCTAGATGACTCCAACGCTATGTGTTCAAAACTTTTGCTTTGTGTTATTTATCTAAATTACATGATCATATAGAGAAAGCGTAAACGGTGCAGATGACGCAGGTAGAATAGTTTTGATCCAAATCAAGGCTAAACGAAGAAATTAGCAGATTTCATTTTCAGCAAAAATCCCATCTGTGGTATTGTGGCTTCCGATCCTTTGAAACAAGAATAGCTCTCAAAAGATCAAAATGTGTATAACAAGATAAAACTTTTCTTTTGGAACGAACCATGTTCTTTTGACAAATGGAACTGTTCAAATTAAACGTTTAGTCCACGAAAAAACGAGAAAAGATTAAAACTTGAACTCATTTTGCTTTCATATATATAGCTTTTGTGATAATTTGAATAAAACTTGAATAACAAGATAAAACTTTTCTTTTGGAATGAACCATGTTCTTTTGACAAATGGAACTGTTCCAATTAAACGTTTAGTCCGCCAAAAAAGGAGAAAAGATTAAAACTTGAATTCATTTTGCTTTCATATATATAGCTTTTATGTTAATTTGAATAAACACCTCCCACAAGGCACATGGAGAGGGGAAGACTAAGAAAAGGAGAAAAAGAAGAATGCAGATAATTATGAAATTTGTTTACTAAACATATAACTTTTAACAACGAATTCCTCCCCAGTATAATTCTCTTCTAATGCTTTGAAATTCAAGTTAATTTGTACAGTACTTCGCTTGCTTTTAATAGAACAAGACTCTAGGGTCATGTGGCTATGGTGGCCCACTTTCATAAGTTAAATCTTCTTTTTTCTTTCAAGGGGGAATATTTTGAACAAGTTCAGCTTTGGCTAGGCAATAGCCACTACCGTTTGTCAGGTGGGGCTTGCAATAGGCTAAGGATCTTGGATCACTTCCAACTTCCAATCAATCATGGAAGTAGAACAGCCAAACTTTAAGCTTTTGTTTTCTTTTTGAATATTCTCCTTTCCCTCAAGAACAAGAAATAGATAGAGTTGCTAATTAAGTACCTTAACCATGAAGGACTATATTGAAGACCATTTCTTTTTCTCCCCTCCTTCTCCTATATGCTGTTTGTTTTGGCAATAAATGTATTCAAGTTTATTTTATATAAAAATTTATCAACTTTTATATTCAAATTTTTCTAAAAATTAAGACTCCTACCAATTTTTCTAATTACACTTAAATATATCGATAGGCTTTTAGGAATAAGGTCATTTATATTTTATTAATATATACTTTAAACATTTTTTTGTTTTTAAAATGACATTTAGTTTATTTAAGAAAATATAAATATACTATTTTATCTTTATTTTTTAGTCTCTCACAATCTTATCATATTAATGTTAAGGGTAAATTAATATTTTTACCTTTATAAAAGAGTTAAATGTTATTTTTAAAATAAAAAATATACTAAATATTATATTATAAAATTTCTAAACAGATAAAGGTAATTTAGTCTAAGGAATATATGGGTTATCTCTCTGTAGCACATATTAATTATTTATAATATAATACTTAGTATCATTTTTATTTTTGAAATAATATACATTTGATCTATTTATGAATGAATGAATATACTGATTTGTCAATACTTCTTAGTTTTTCATTAAAGTAATTTTAAAATAAATTAATATATTCAGACATTTAAAAAAATATATCATTTTAAGATTAAAATGACCCAAAGTTATTTTAAGTTTTGAAAATAATTTACTCTCACTAAAGTTTAATTAAACCCAAAGTTCTAAACCTATAAACCTAACTCAACGCTTGGAAGTTTTTGTAGTTAGTAATGATTAGCCGCATATTGATGGGATTTTTATAATGCCTTGAAATTGTCTTAATCTTCTCTTTAAAAAAAAATTGTCCTAACCGAACAAGAAAGGGAAAAAGGCCATCCACATTCTCTTTGTCTTAACAAGAATCACTCACTCCTATGCAATCACACATCATGCGCATCTTCTCTTTCTATCCTAAGCATAGTAATATAATATTGTCTAATTATTATATGATAAATTATCATAACATCCATTTAAGTAGGCTTACATCTTTAGTCTACTTAAATAAAAAATATATATTATATTATTAAATTTTCCCCATATATAAAGTGTACTACGTTGGCCTACATCTTTAGTCTATTTAAAATAATATATATTATATTATTAAATATATATTAGCAGAAAAGGAATATGCCGTGTGAATGGGTGCATATATATTGGCGCGCAGTCTTAGATTCTCTTAGCTCAATTTGGGGGACGTTGTCGGAGGATGTAGGGTTCTTCAGAGGGTGCAGGATCTCCGGAAAAGAGTGCCAATTTTAAAAGGATCCATAACTAAAGGGAAAGATGTGTAGCCAACACACCTAGACAATATTACCTCTGTTTTAAATTATTTGTCGTTTAAGATAATGACACAAGAATTAAGATAACTATTAAATAACCTCAATTCTAACAAAAAATAATGGTACTTGACTAAATTACCCTTATTAAAGTCAATTAAAACTCTTGTTACTATTCTATTGAAGATAACAATAAATAGGGATAACGTTGAAAAAATAACAATAAATATTTCGTTGGTAACGTAAAATGACAGATAATTTGAAACAAAATCAAGCTCCTAAAACGACAGATAATTTGAAACGGAAGGAGTAATATAAAAAGGGTCCCACTTGTGTCTGGTTAGTGGCTACATGTTTCACTAAAATATCATTTTCTCTCATGATCTTGATTGATGTATCATGTATTTAAATTTTAACGTCGTTCATTATTTAGGCTATATAGTAAAAAAAAATTTTGAAAGGAGATCATAATAAAAAAAAAGGAAAAAATAGAAGGTTTAAATACAATCCTTCATGTAACCCTAAAAGATCATCCTTCTTTATATTTTTAATATCCCACCATTTTAAATATTTTGAAAGAAAAACTATTTTTTAAAATTTTATTTTTAATATTTTAATAAAAGAAATTAATAAAATATATTATAAATTTATAATCAATCATTTTTTTATTAAATATAAAAATATATCATTTATATATATCCTTCTCTCTCCTTTCTGTCTCTTTTTAGACTCCTTCCCTTTACCTTTCCCCAATTCGCTACCCAACTCATGACACTAATATCCAAAATAAAAATCATTTTCAGCTATACATAGTTCAATAGTGCCGCATGCATCTTCTATTCTTCTCGGTCTTCAGTTCAAATTCAGACCTTTTTCTTTTCTTCATCGCTTTCTCTAATGGCGCCCATCACAATAGTGAGAAAGCGTCTAACTTAACAGACATTAGGCACAGGTTGGCCTTTCCCACTGCTAAACTTCATCTTCTTCCACCTTTTGAAGAAGGAGCCAATTGAATTGAGCTCCGAGTCCGAGTTAGAGATGGGGATGAACTCAAATATCATGTTCTTAATTCGCTGTGTGGTTCGAAGGAGAGGTTACAGGAAACCAGTTCTAGAAGGAAGATGGACGCAGATTGTTCGAGAGAAAGAGTTGAGAGAAGGAGACTGGCTCATTTTCTATGTGGATGATCATGATGGAGAGTTTATGTTGGAGTTCAAGAGAAGCATAAGATTGATGGGTCATGATTCAGAGGCTACTATTGGATAAACTTGAGGGTGGAGGCAGAGGATTAAGCTGCAGGCAGTGTTGATATTATTGGCTGAGTACCATGATATACTTTTCTTTTCATTTTTTTTTTGGTTAATTATAAGAGATACTATATATTTCAGAACCATATTTATTAATTTCATGAGATACTGTTATTTGAAGATATATCAAATTTACGTGAGAAGTCTTAAAGTTATAATGTACTCAAATAGACTGTTTCTTTTATTAAGATTCATGTCTAATTGTCTGTCTATCTATCTATGTATATATTTTAAATCACAAATCTTCAGTTATCTGCAATTCCTAACTTAGTTTGAACTGTGAATGACAAATAAAAAATATATAGCCTGGTTCCATCGATTTCTTTCTTTGTTTAATCTTCTTGCTTTTCCCAAGAATGCAAGAAAAAGGAAGGCATGGTGATAGACCATGTGCTAGTTCAATATTATCTGAACTTGTCAAGGTAAAGTTTGCTGAATTCCACATAGAATTTTGAGTAGGGCCAATAATTAAGAACCAGCAGTTTGAAAGTGCCAGTATATACCCTGCTTTGTTGTTATTATGATACACGAATAGGTGAACTGATGCAAATTGCAAATATTTTCTTATTGAATTTCCAGTACTCATGCTGGCTCTTAAATAATAGACTCGAGCCCAATGTAATTGAGACTCCTAACAGCATTAAGATTTGTCTACTTTATTTGAAATAACAAGATAACAATCTAAAATAACAACATAATTATGGACGGAAGCAGAGACGGAAATCAAATTTTTTTTGAAAAAAATAAAAATAATTACGGAAAAATATTTGAAAACATATAGAGACAGAATCTGAGAAGGATATTTTCCACCTTAAACGCTGCCTCTGAGGAGGTGGATTCTAATAAAGACAGATTTTTTTTTTTTCAATAGAGGGGAAATAGAGGCAGATTTGTACCGCCTCTAATTTTAGAAGAGGTATCTGAAAATCTGCCTCAAATTTTTTTAATATCTGCAAGTGTATGTTAAACTTAAACAATAGAATGGGAAAACGCCTCTTGTTCTAGTCATTGGCTCCACCGTGGTTAACCCAAATCCATTTTGGAGGGAAAACACAAAATTGGCAGACGATTACGAGCAGGAAACTGATCAGGTGGAAGAAGATTTCGCCGTTTGGAAGAAGAACACCCCTTTCTTGTACAACCTTGTCCTCTCTCACCCTCTGCAATGGCCTTCTCTCATTGTCCATTTGGTCCCCTCCTCCCCACAACCCCACCCACACCTTTCATTCAACCTCCACAAGCTTGTCCTCGGCACTCACACTTCCGAAGGTGTCCCCAACTTCCTTATGGTTGCCAATGCTGCGTTCCCCGTGAGGACATCAGATTCTATCGTTGACGCCAATGTTAACAATCCGATTATTCCTAAGGTTCCACTTTATTGATATTCAGTTATTTCTGGGCACCAAAGGATTTATGTTGATGACCGGGGAGGTGAATCAAGCACGGTGCATGCTGCAAAATCCGAGTGTTATTGGTGCTAAGACTAGTAGCTCCAAGGTTTATGTGTTCGATTATGCTTGGTGTGACCCTGACTTAAGATTGAGGGGTCATGATAAAGAAGGGTATGGTTTATCTTGGAGCCCCTTTAAGGAGGGGTACCTTTTAAGTGGTTCCATGACCAAAAGGTTTGCTTGTGGGAAGTATCCTGCTGCTCAAGAGAAAGTGCTAGATGCAGTTCACATTTAAGAAGTAATCCTGAGACTCGATGTTAATTATTTGATACACAACATTGGTCATCTTGCCATATTGGCTAACACTTTAATAATGCATTTGGACTCGTGAATGTCACTCTAGGCCCATGAAAGAGTGGTTGAAGATGTATCATGGAATTCGAAGAACGATAATTTATTTGGGTCGGTTGGAGATGATTGTAACTTGATACTTTGGGACTTGTCGACAAACCAAACCCAGCACTCAGTCAAAGCACATGAAAGGGAGGTAATGCAGTTATACAACATGCTCATAAACTCATTCATTAAGCTTGTAAAATAGATTTATAATGTAGGTCTTATTCCAAAGAAGTTAAACAATAAGCATGGAGAGTCTAACATTTGTATTCCTGTGTACATATAGAAATGGTGTTGCTGAATGTATTAGCTGCTTAGCTTTGAGTTTTTACCATAGTAATGCAAACATCAATGGAAAAAATGGTTTTGATTACTATTTTGCTTTAGCAATATTGAATCCATTGCCCCGGGTAACCTTAGTTGTCATTGTACAATGTGTGTGACGTTTGGGAATAAAAACTGGATTTGATTCTAAATATAGGATGTTGGTTAATTTCAAATTCTTTGCACCAAAAGGAGTTGGCTGAAAACATTTAAATGTAAAAAGATGTATTTTGAGTTCTTGTCATGTGTCATTGATTATGGATTATACTGATTATGATTAGGCACTAACATCTTTGCCAAAACTTGTTATGAAATCCAAAGGGTTCATGTAAAGAAAAAGGGGAAGATGTTATGCTGACAGCGTGACGCATTTTCCTTCCATATTTTAGAAACAGCACGTGCAGCCAAGGGTCTTGTGATTTATACTTTTAGAAAAGCTGTAATATGTATTGGGAATTTTGGAGTTACAATTTTCCGTAGGATCTTTTCCCTCTTTGGAGTAATTCGTAGCCTATGAGGAAATAAAAAATTTAGTAGAAAACCTCATTATCTCGTGAGATGTTTGTCCAATAGAGACTATAACTTTTCTATAAAAAGAAAATTATAGATTTTATGACTTCATATTTTGTGCCACTGCATGTTTTAAGTAGCCACACATATGTTCTTTGCCTATCTTCTTCTATTTTATTTTTCATATTGCTAGGATCCTTTAGTAACAATGTCCTAGTCTTGATATTATAAGATGTGGACAAAAGATGTTCAGTAAAGTTAATTTTCCTGTGACTCTTTGTAGACATTCGTTATACAATTTGTAACTGTATAAAGGTCTTGTTTAGAATGGGTATCACACTACTCAAGATGACCTGTCAATTTGGTTGAAAGCTTTAGTTATCCTTCTTGCTGAATTTTCTAGGTGTTTCATTCACCATATTATTTTATTTATCTCATGCTTAGTGAACTTCTTACATTTAAGTGGCAATGATGATATTAATGCCTACATTAATTATTTTGGGGCAGAAAAAGTTTGAAACTCATTCCTGCTGCAAATAGGTTTTGAATTTGTGTTATTTGCAAATTTACATACTTATAAATGCACACCTCTATTTTACACCTGCATGCGTGTTTTATAGATTAGTGCTGGTGGCCGGGGAGAGGGGCCTTGTGCATGGTTTGACATTTTATGAATCTTCTAATTCTAATGTGAATTGTCACTAATGTCATATGACCAAGATTGTCCTTTATTGATGTGAATAATAAACATATAATCATTTGTAATTTACCAATATATATAAGGGTATATTACCATCACCTATCTTAAAATTTAATAATATAACATTTAATATTTTTTTTTATTTTCAAAATGATACTCGACACTTTTATAAATGTATAAATCTATCAATTTATACTTATTGACATAAATAAATCGAATTTTATTTTTTAAATAAAAAAACTATCGAATATTATATTATCAAATTTTAAAAAAGTTTAAAATAATTTAGAACATATCAGTTCTTAAGTTTGTCCCCAAAGAACCTATAATTAAATTGATCATTTGGACATATATATGCAATTAATCATAAAACATATCAATTTGAAGCTAATTAATTTGAACACTTATATAAACCTTTGAGTCAAAAGAAAAGAGAATATACTTTTGATGAAATAAAAGTAATTTGTGGTGGCTTTTCTAATTTATGCTTTAATTTGTAGGAAATTGAAAGCTGGGTAGCCCCTGTTATATGGTATGTGAATGGCCCCAATAAAGAGACCCAGATCCAATCATTTTCTTATGAAAAATGATTGGATTTTTTTCATTCTAATCATTTATTTATTTTTAAATGGTCACAGTTTTTTTAATAAAATATATTTAGTTTGTGTGTATTTTAATCATAATTATTTAAAAATTAATAAACAATAACAATAAGCCAAAAATGAATAAAAGGACAGGATCATACTACTAGTAAGGGAACCACTTTGAAGACCTCCCGTTCCCATTGCTTTCAATAAGAAGAAGCGGCCAAAAACCAGGCCCTAAAGAAGATATTATTGCCCAAAAGTTTCGGAATCTCATAAAACATTATTCTTTTTCTTTTTCTTTCTCTTTAGATATATATATATATATATAGAGAGAGAGAGAGAGAGAGAGAGAGGTAGACAGTAGCTTAATTTTCATGTAACTGGTTGCTGACTCGCACATATATAAAGAGGAGAAAAAAGATAAAAGGGCAATAATGATAGGGGACCAACTACAAAGTATCCTTAGCTTTATCATCTATTCTCTGTTCTCTTTAAGAAAATACAAAATTAATGATTTTTAAATAAATTTATAAAATAAACTTAATTAATTGTTTATATATTTTAATTCTATTATATTTTAATTATTTTTAATTATATATTTTATTAATCTAAATTATAATTTAAATTAAGACAAGTGATCAAGTCTTGATTTTTAAAATTTCACATTCAATTAAATGAAATTATTTTGAAACGATTTTTTAAACAAATTTTTTTCATTTTTAAAACTGTGTCTAAAATTTTTCTCTGAAAAGTATTTTTTAAAGCAAAAAACAAAAAATAAAAATAAAAATAAAAATAAAAACAATCATTCATATCTTTTATATATATATATATATATATATATATATATATATATATATTGTATTTTATCGATTTATGACCATAACTGCAATTTAAAACCTTGAGGCAAATAAAGCATTGAATTACTTTGTATTGAGATGCAAATCATGCAACATATACACATAGCTTAATGAAGATTAGAAGCATGAAATTGAAGTGTAGAAAACTTGACCACCATGACCTCTAGAGATCAATAATTGGGTATAGAATGATTATTATGGTTAGGGATAGGGTTTCAACTTCATCATGCTCTTGAACTCCTCGAAATCAATGTGATCAGATTCTTCGAGGCACACACCAAGTCTTGGCTGCTTATGAACCCGGCCATCCCCATCCGAATCAAACACCTTGAAGGCCTCTTCAAGATCGCTCTCCAACTCCTCAATGTTATGCTCCCATATTGAGTCATCACAAAACTCATTGAAGTTGATCAGCTCATCCCCTTTCAGCAAATTGTCTATCTTCTCCAGCAACAAGCTGAGATCCTCGTCAATGCTCAGAATGTTCTCATCAGGACGGCTCACGCCAAACATATTGGCAAAAAACCTTAATGATAACTGTCACAATGTGACGGTCGGTGAAAAGCCATCATTTTATGACTTTTTGGGAGCGTAAGGGAAAACGCAGAGAAAAATTGAGTCACCACCAATTAATTATAAGGATAATTGGGATTCTAAAAAAAGAAAGGAAAACTAGCCCTTGAAACTAGATGAAGGGTTCGGGAGTCTAATTACGTGTGAGGAAGGTATTAGGCACCCCACAATGTCCATCACTAAGGATGGTTACCCTAAATTGTCTGTGCTTAATAATTTTACTATATTATAATTACCCCATTTATTAATAAAATAATATTGGACAAAGATAGAAAAATAAATAACTAGACCTGCCTTACCAAGTAAGTGCCTACGTACCCCAAAAAGGGATCAAGGTTAACGTAGTTCAAAATGTACGTTAAACTGATAATTAATTAAAAAGGCACTAGAACATTTAGGAAAAATTAAATTTTCACTTAAAGCCTAGACAACAGGTTAAAACTTTGGAGATAATATATCTCTACTAAAAGCTTGTAAAAACTGAGACTTTGGGAAAAATAAAACTTCACTAAAAGTCTAAAGAAACTAGGACATTGGGGAGAAATAATCTCACTGAATGCTTGTGAGAGTTGAGACTTTGGGGAAATAAGATTCTACTGAAAGCTCATAAAAAAAGAACCGAACTTCGGAGAAGATAAACTTCTACTGAAAGTTCTTTAAACGTGGAGTTTATGAAATTTATAAAAATAATAGGGTGATAAGGAGATTTAAAAGAAATGGGGGTCAAAATGTGACTTTTAAGAAATTTGGGGGCTAAAATGTAATTCTTGAAAGTGTGAGGGTCAAAATGCAATTACCGACAAATTGGGGTCAAAATGGTATTATTGAGAAAAATCAAGTTCAAGATATAATTCTTGAATTTTCAGGCATCAAAATGGAATTGACTAATTTTGAACCTTACTTTGAAAGCATTTAATTGGGCCCTTGAAGCCCTAAATATATTCCTTTGATTGTTTGAATTATTTCCTGAAATGCCTTAACTGGGCCTTGAAATCCAAATTAATCCAGAATGCTGTTAGGCCATATTTTGTTGGTTGATAACGTCAGGGTACCCATCGAGCCACCCATTTTACTACTAGCAATAGTATACCTTGGCAAGAATAGTAAAATATCAACTTACTTCAGGCCACAAGCAACATATACCACCCATAATGTCTATATATGCCTTAGGACCGTGCTAAAATAAACACTGATTATGGACATATCCAGAAAGCCAAACAGTACATATTGAGATTAACCAAAGAGCAACGTATTCCCATTCAACCCATGGTACTATGACATGGTCCCTAATATGCCAAATTAGAAAAAAAAAACAGAGGGAATGACATTGGTGATTATGCAGCAAAATTCAGGCAACCTAGTTTCAAACATACATCAACGCATGAATAACAGAAGGAGTAATGCAGACATTCAAATGTGAACCATGTAGGAAGATGTCCATAATTTGGAGCTAGAGTAAAAACAACAATTAATGCCCCTGCACTACAAGTTCAGAACATGAACTTAATGGCAACTTAAATCCCATTAAAGTCAGCAAATCCACATACCAGAAACATTCCAAACTGAATGTAGAAATTTCAATTTAGCTACCTTAGCTTAGGTCAACATCCCACTTCACTTCCCCAGAAAACCATTACCAGAACTTTTCTATAAAAAGAAAAACTCGAATCAAGCTTAACTCCATTCTGAGGATAACAACCACTCAAAATCATACTACAACGCACATTCAAAATAAGTTTGAACAAATTATGGACTAAAAGCAACAAATCCATATCATACAGTAGCTTAAACGGTATTCAATTTTGGTTTGAAAATCCATTCTGAACTAAAAACCAATATGCCCAAATTACACAATAACTGAAACCCTATTCAATCTACTGTTGAAATAGCATTACATATTCAAAATGAGGGTGGAACCAGAAGCTTCACCGGAGAACCATGAATTGGACTTTGTTCGCCCTTTAATTTCATATTTCTCTCCCTGATTCGTCTCTTCCTCGGATTGTCGCACAGAAGAGACTTGCAGTTTGGATTAGGAAAATGGCTTCGTCTCTTCTCTGTGAGTTTCTACAGTTAGCTCCTCTGACTTTGTTGGTCTTCGTCAATTTCACCCTGCCATCTCTAATTTCGATCTCCCTCTGTTTTGTCCAGCCCTTCTTTTGATTTGGTTTTTGATCTCTCGCCTCGCTGTTTCGTTCTTTTCCTCCCCTTTGTGATTTTCGCCTGCGATTTTTCCCCTTTTTGAAATCGCCCCCTTTGCTCTCCCTCCTCAATCTCGTCCCCTTTGTGTCTTCGGTTTCAACTCCTTAGAAGCCCATGAACCCTCCGGTTGCCGTGTCTCTTGCAGTGGCGTGAAGCTGCAATAAGGCTGAGCATGGTGATGGCAGAGAGTGGGTGACCCAGGAAGCGCAGGGGAATGGGTGAGTGATTCATGAGAGTTGGTAAAGAAGGGGGAGTTGCGTGAGAGAATGGGATTTTGCAGAGGGATTGCATGGTTGAGCTTAGAAACAGTGTATTGCAGAGAAAGAAAGGGACGGGGAGAAGGAGAAGCATGCAAAGAAAGGTTACGTGAGGGGTTAGGTTGCAGAGGATGGGATTTACGGGTCTGTGAAGCGCGTAGGGGGGAAATGATTTGGGAATTTAGGGATTGTAGGATCCGGTGGGTAATTGGGTATCCGAGTATAATGGACTGGGTTGGTGAATTGGTTTGGGTTCCGGAATTGGGTTTCTGGGCTTCTAAATGGGTGTTGGACCTCAGGAGACAGAAATTTGGTTTGGAGTATATTTATCATTTTTTAGTTTTTTTTTGCATGAAATCAACAAAATGACAAATAATATAAATTAAATTAAAAAGAAAAAAAGAAGAAGAAGAAAAAAATAAAATAAAGGATAAAAATAAGTGTTTACAATAACTATGAACGTAGAAAGGGTATATTATTCAGTGGTTAGTGTATGATCTGCTTGTGGTGCTTGTTAATTAGTAGCTAATCCTATATGAGAGCTTCAAGTTTCTATATGAATATTTTAAAGCATAGCTAGAAAATTTCAGACAAGGGGTTGCAAAAGGCGAAGACAAATCTATATGCATTAGAAATTTTCATGATCATGTTTCTTTAAAAAGTTGCTGTTTCTTTATCATACCAAAAAGTACTCTAGCTATTCAATTTCAGCTTTAGGCATGTTATTTGTACATATCTACTCATGTCTCAAGAATAATTATAAATAAAGCTCTGCATGAT
>JASKGM010076964.1:0-12530 GCA_034509205.1 Ceratonia siliqua
TAGTTTAACGTAAATAAAGTTAACCTAGTAAACCTCATAGTTCACGTGACTTGTAGGATCTCACAAGTTCTAACACTCCTCCTTGAGATCAATACTAGTCAAGCCTAACAACTTCGTAAGAACTTCAAATTTGCCCTTAGAAAAGGACTTAGTGAAAATATCAGTTGCTTGCACTTTTGATTTGCAGTATACAACCTTTACTTCTTCTCTTCTTTCAACATCCCTAACCACATGAAATTTGATTAACATGTGCTTAGTCTTTCCAAGATGAACATGATTTTTTGCTATACCTATAGCAGATTTGTTATCACACCAAATTGTAGTAGGTGTTAGTTGTTCCATGTTAAGGTCTTTTAGAATCTTCCTGAGCTAGTGAGCTTAATATACTGCTGCAGCAGCTGTAATATATTCAACTTCTGTAGTAGATTGAATTACCACCTCTTGCTTCTTTGAATTCCAGCAAAACGGTCCTGAACCCAGAGAGAAACCATAACCACTGGTGCTTTTCAAGTCATCTGTGCTGCCTACCTAGTCACTGTCCACATAGCCCATCAATCTTCCATTCTTAACTGAGTTGTACCAAATTCCATACTTGGTAGTTCCCTTTAAGTACATCAGGACCCTTTCAGCAGTTAAGTAGTGCAATATACTAGGACCATGCATGAATCTAGAAAGGAAACTTGCAGCAAACATAACATCAGTCCTTGAAGCTGTTATATATAAGATACTCCCTATGATGCTTTTGTAATTTTAGGAATCTACTTCTCTGCATTATCTTCTTTGCTTAGTTTGAGATTTTGCATTAGAAGAGTTGAAGTGGACTTACACTCCATCATCTTGAATTTCTTGAGAAATATAGTAACATATCTATGCTGACTTAAAAAGATACCTTGTTTGCACTAATTTAACTCAAGTCCCAGAAAATAGGTTATCTCACCTAGGCCTGTCATTTCAAATATATCTTCCATGTCTTGCTTAAATTTTTCCAATTCAGAAACAACACTTCCTGTCACCAACAAATCATCAACATAGAGAGAGATTATGAGTGAATTCCCACTACCTAAGTTTTTCACATACAAAGTAACTTCACTTTCACTCCTCCTGAAATTTTGACCACATAGATAATCATCTCCTCTGCTGTACCAGGCCCTAGAAGCCTGCTTTAAGCCATAAGGACTTTAAATAACTTGTAAACTTTTTGTTCACTTCACTTGACAATGAAACCTTCAGGCTGGCTTACATAGATGTATTCATTTAGATACCTATTGAAAAAGGTTGACTTAACATCTAGAAGCTACAATTTCCACTGCCTTTGAACTGCAATTGCAAAGAAGTTTGATAGTGTCAAGTTTGGCCACTGGTGCATAAGTGTCAAAGTAATTAATCCCTTATTATTGGGAGTAACCTTTGGCCACTAATATGGTTTTGTGCTTAGTAACCTTTCCTTGAGGATCCAATTTGACTTTGTATATCCATTTGACTCCAATTATTTGTTTGTCATTAGGTTTGTCTACAAGTTGCCATGTCTTTGCCTTTTCTATCATAGTTAACTTTTGTTTCATTGTTTTAATTCATACTTCACAGTTTTTGACTTATTCATAGGTGCTAGGTTCCACTATGACCTTGTTACATATATGGTAGATCTCTACAATAGTTTTGGTACCCTTAGCAACATAGTTATCTTTCTCATTAAAATCACCCACTGCTATTGTATCTTCAATATTGTTCAATGGAGCTAGTGTACTTGTTAGAACATTTCTCCAATCCAGAACTGCACCTTCATCCACTTTGATGTCTCTGCTTACAATTACTTATTTAGTATCAAGATCAAAGACCTTATACCCTTTACTTACTGAACTATATCCCACAAAGATCCCATTTTTTGCTTTCACTTCTAATTTATAATCCCTCTTGGCTATTGGAATAAGAGTATAACAGAGAAATTCAAATATCTTTAATACTTAACAGATTGCTTGACATCACTCTAAGTCTGAATTAGAGTCTTATCCTCAACTGATTTAGTTGGTAACCTGTTTTGGATATAAACGGTAGTGCCAACTGACTCTGCCTAGAATTTTTTTGGTAATTGCTTCTCAAATATCATACATCTGGCCATTTCTAACATTGATATATTCTTCCTCTCTGCAACATTTTGTTTAGGGGAATAACTAATTGGCAATTGATGTTCTATCCATTATTTCTCATAAAAGACTTTGAACTCAAGGGAGCAAAATTCACCTCTATTGTCAGTTCTTAGTTTCTTGAATTTGCTTTCACTTTGGTTCTCTACAATGGTCTTAAATTTGGTAAATGTGTGAAACACCTCAGATTTTTGTCTAAGGAAATAAATCCAACATATTCTGGTAAGATCATCTATATAAAGAATGAAGTATTTACTTCCACTAAGAGAAGCTACTGGCATAGGCCCACACACATATCCATGCACCAGATTTAACTTTTCTTGGGCTCTCCAAGTAGCAAAATTGAGAAAATAGTTTCTTTTTTGTTTTCCCATTGGCATCCTTCATAAATTTCAGAATATGGTTCTATGTTAGGCAAGTTATGGACTAAATCTATCCTTTATGCAATTTGTATGGCTCTCATGTTGCAATAACCCAACCTTTTATGCCAAAGCTTACTTTCCTCATCACTTCTTGTCACATGGCAGCAATGATTATCTAGGGTAGTGATATTTAGGGGAAAGCATTTCTTTCTCATTCACACTTTAAACAATTTATTGCCATTCTTGTCATAAACAGTACAAATAGCATTCTTAAAATTAATATCATAGCCCTTTTGAATCATTTGGCCTACACTTAATAGATTTTAATATAGCTTAGGAACAAACATAACTTCTGTAATGTGTTTAGTCCATGTTGGAGTGTGTAGCTTTATTGTGCCTTTGCCTTCTATTTTTACTTTCTCACCATTTTCTATTCTCACTATCCCTCCAACTAGTTCCAGCTTGATCAAGTGGTTTAGATTGCTTGTCATATGTTGGGCACAGTTACTATCCAAGAACCAACATCTATCATTTGTTACATCAATGTACTGCTTGTTCCTAAACATGAAAAGTAATTCATGTTCATCTTCAGCCTCAGTAATGTTTGCTTTCTAAGGTTAAGACTCTTCTTGCTGGTGCTTTTGTTTAAGTCTACATGCCTTCTCTAAGTGACCAACCCTTTCAAAGTATCTGCATTTGAGAATTGGTTTGTCCTTAGGACAACAATCAGAATCCTTGTGGTTTGTTCGTTTACAATAGGTACAAGGTGGGAACTTTTCTAATTTCTTTCCTTACTTACTAGAACCAGAACCCTTGTCTCTGCTGGTACTTTCTTCATTTCCTTTCTTTGACTTCTTTTTATGTTTCATTTGCAGGGCCCTTTCTCTATATTCTTCTTGTCTAAAGCCCTTTCTTTGCTTTTATGCTTGAAGAGCATTAACAAGCTAAGATAAGGTGAACCTGGATAGATGTTTGGAATCTTCCAAAGAGGATATTTTGACTTCAAACTTCTTTAAGAGACTGACCAGTACCTTTTCCACCACTCTTTGTTCACTCAACTCTTCTCCCATGAGCCTAATCCTATTGATTGTATTTAGGACCCTTGCTGAGTATTCCTTTACTATTTCAACCTCTTTCATTCACAACATCTCAAATTCTTTCCTTAAGTGTAAGACTTACATAGATATAGTTCAATCACTGCCATAGAACTCTTCTTTTAGTGTGTCCCAAGCCTCCTTGGGTGTCTCACAAGACATTATCCTCACAAATATGTCTTGTGTGACTGCTTGATGAAGGTTGGTGAGTGCTTTGTAACCCTTGGCAACCTCCTCTTCATGGTGCTTGATTTGGTAGAAAGTAGGGTTGTTAGGTAAAGGTGCTGGATTTCTACCGGTATCAACTACCTCCCAAAGGCAAAAGCTCTGAGATGGGTTTTCATCTTTACTACCCAGATAGCATAGTTCTCTCCTATGAAGATTGGTGCTGAATTTGAAGAGCTGCTAGAAGCCCTAAGTGATTTCTTGGGAGATTAACACAGGATATCGTAAGATCAAAACATTGCTCTGATACCAGTTATAAGGTTAAACTAGAAGGAAGTAGTGTTAAGGGATCAGAAAATATTGAGCAAGAGGGATGGAGCATAACACAACATTCCATTCATGTCAAACATAATACATAGAGAACGTTGGATAGTAGTACAAGACAAAATGGGATAAAGCACTGCTACAACCAGACTGCAATACCAACGCTGATAAGCTGCAGACTTACATAGAAATAGAATACATAGACTAAACATAAAATAAAGGATACAAGTTTAACTTAAATAAAGTCAACCTAGTAAACCTCATCAGTCACGTGACTAGTATGATCTCACAAGTTTTACCAGTAGATAAAACTAAAATCGGAACATATTGATCAAAGCAAAGCATTTTTTGTTAAATTTATTATACTCTATTGTAATTATATAAACAAAACAATAAACCTCAAAGGGGTTGTACTTGTGTCCAAGGCCGTTACAAACTAGAAGCTGTCACCTAGTGGAGCTGTGCTCTAAGAACTAAATGGCCGAGGTTGTGCATCGTTCCTCACTGTTTATATAACCCACTTTGATTCAAAACAGAAGCAGAACAAATCTGTATCTTCAATCAAAAAGGGTATCGTAGATATGGCTTCATGAGTCAAATTCACAGTGCTCGCAGCTTATGTCATTCTTTTGGTTGCGATGGTTGCTGATCACGAGAGCCACGATCACTATCATTTGGCTCCTCCTTTTATGCTTACACTTTTCTTTCTGAGAGATTGGGTCCAAGACATCCTTTCAGTTTGTCTTTATACCAGCTCTCCATTTTCTTCATGCTTATTTGAGTTTTTACATGTCACTTATATTTTAACCTTCCTGGGTTGTTTGTTGGATTGGATTCATAAATACTGTGTAATAAATGTTATATATAGATCGATGTAATATTTTCATTGTTTATCTACTGCTCTCTCTGTATAACTAATCTGATGTAGTTGCTTAATTCTCCTTAAATTAAAAGCTTTAATGTATATTTGGGTATGTCACCCAGCACCAAGGAAACAGTACTTGCTTAATTTATAAACTAGAAGCTGTCACCTGGTGGAGCTGTCCTCTAAGAACCAAATGGACGAGGTTGTGCGTCGTTCTTCACTGTTTATATAACCCACTTTGATTCAAAACAGAAGCAGCAGAATAAATCTGTATCTTCAATCAAAAAGGGTATCGTAGATATGGCTTCACCAGTCAAATTCACCATGTTCGCAGCTTGTTTAGTTGTTTTAGTTGTAGTTGTTGCTGCTCAGTACGGAGGAAGCGATACGTCAACAGACATTCCTAACAACGTGCCTAACATGGCAATGGGTCCTGCAGCACCACCGTCTGGTTCTCCAAGAGGCCTTAGTTATCCTACTGTGATCGTTGGATTCCTTCCTCTTATGCTTACCTTTCTGGTAGTCAGAGAAAGGATCTAAGTGCCCTTTCAGCATTTCGTGGCTTCCTGTATTCTATAAGCTCAATCTAGTGTTTCACGAGTTTTACCTATGGTTTAGGCCTTCATGTTATTGGATTTATCTATCGATAAATTGGGTACTTGATGTTTTTTATTTAAAATAAATCTTCATCAGCTTATCACTTCTATATCTATAATCTGGTGAAGCTGTTTGGGTAAGTTTCTTAAAAGTTTTCCGAGGTTATTAATGATGGAAATAGAGGTCACTCGCTGAGTTAAGTAACCTATATTTGGCTAATTATAAGCAATCTAATTTTCAATTTTCGTACTTCATAAATGGGAGAGAATTTCATGAGTCATAACTCATTCCTGAATGAAATGAATTACATTCCCTCCAATATGAGGCCTTGTGCTTATTGATTCCTGCATCTTTCTGCAAAAAGCCAAAAAGGGATTTCTTTTGCTTTTGGCATAATTAAAGAAGAGTAGCACCGTACAAATTGACGGATACAATTTAAGCTACTGAGTGATATATGATGACAAAGCCTAGAAGGTGCATACTCTTATTTTTCTTTTGGGTTAAATGAGTCCCAGTCCCATGTATCATCATACCCATATATCATGACATAATTTTTTTGCTTTTTTTTTTCTCTCTTATCTTTCCTCTTTTTTCCCCCATTTTGTGCTCTCGTTGGAGGGGGTTGATTTGTTTTGTTTGCAAATGGACTCCTTTTTTGGGTGCATCGAATTGTAAATGAAAATGAAAATATTGTCATTTGAGATGGGGTGATTGGACTCGGCTATAACATACACGAGCGGATTCTTTATGACATGCCACATGTTTCCAACTCCTTCATATTCTATTGTTACATACAGCGACGCAAGTTCGAACACTTCTCTGTAGTCTGTACTCATGTTTTCATGCAATTTTGCAACGATTTTACAAGCAGCGTTGCTTCTGTTATTAGCTTCGATTTGTCTTGATACATCGTCAGATTTGCACCAATTTGTAGGTCCTTCCATATTGAAATGAGAAATCCTCGAATCGCTGAATTTCATACTCATTTTAAGTCATATTTAGCTTACTTGTGTAGCAAAAAATATAATATTTTGCTTAATTGAAAATTAAAACTACAATTGGATAAGAAATTACACGGCTCTAACCGCCAAAGCTTTACAAACCGTGCAAATTGTTGATTGAGCTTCATCAAATAAATCAAACAATTTACAAGTATAAATTCTGAAGGAGCTAACAAAAGACAAATTAAAAGGGTAGAAAAGAATTTTACATAAACAATGAGTCGTCGTCATCCTTGACATGCTTGAGTGACGGACATATCAATGAAACCATCTTCCAACATTTGGTTGTTGCTTTGGCAAAGCCTTCCTCTTAGCTAGCACAGATGCTAAAACAGCGCAATGCAAGCCACCTTATTTTAGTTTCTCTGGCATTCAGAATTGATAAACATTTATCAACTCTGAATTCCCAATTCTTACCTTAGCAGGTCTTTCTCTTAATAAAAGAACTTGTTAATACCCAATTCTAACCTTAGCAGGTCTTTCTCTTAATAAAAGAACTTGTTAATACCCAATTCTAACCTTAGCAGGCCTTTCTCTTATCAACTCTTAAGTGGATGTTATACCATTTTTTCTTCTTCAGTCGATCTCTTGTATGCCTCTTCTCTCTTGCTTGGCCATCTTTTGCCTCCTTGGAAGAACTTTTACTTCTGCTCTTACTTGTACTCCGTTTTAAAGGAGCAACAGTATATGATGCGTGTATTTCATTCCTTTGCTTCAGTAGCTCATCAATCTGCACCAAGAATAAACAGCAAAAGTTCAGTGATTTCAGCCAGGAGGAAAAAAAAAAGGAGAAAATGAGGTATTGAGGAGAAACACTGAACTTGTTAATTGTTTTAGAAAACTCACCGCTAGCATTTCTTGCGTATATCTGCTTGTCATCTCTGTAAATTGTGCCAGAACCTGTCAAGACTTAATGTGAGATTAGATGAAATGCAGTTAGAGAACCATATGCATTGCCAGTGTAAGAGCTAACCTCTCGGTATTCAGTCTCAAACTTGGGTAGTTCCGCCCTTTTAGATAAAATTTGAGCTTCTACATTCCTGAGATTCTCTTTTTCTTGACTAAAAGGTGCAGCACATAGAGCTTCTATAGTATAGCTAGCACTTCTGAAAAAATTGTCACCTAGAAGAAATTTGACAACATCTTCAAAACCCAAAGAGCATAACTACAATCTAGAAGCATAACAACCAGCACTGAGCATTGAAGTAACAAGTAAGCATTTACCGTAAACAGCAAAGACATGGGTACCAGCCTTCAATTCTGCCAATTCACATGGCTGGAACCCATCTAGCTTTCTGAAAAACGATGTATCTGGTTCCTTGGCAGCAGCTATCTACAGAGAAATGATCCAAGAACCAAATTCAAATGAAAGATGGACAGAATTACATTAGAAGTGAATGGTGTTCCTTTACATTAGCAACTCACTGAGTTCATGGTTTGATCCAACTGATAAACGGGAAACCCAAGAAAATACATTCCAACAGAGGTAAACTTCCCTGTTTTTGCACTGTCTTCCTACAACAATAAATAGTAACTTCAAAAAATTTCATAGAATGTTCAGAAGCTTGAAGATGCAAAAAAATAAGTGAAAGTATTACAAGAGAGCCACTAACATCCGCTAACCAAGTAAAATATCAGAAGTACTTCTCAGGAAAAAGGAAATATATCAACTTATCCCACCTGTCCCATCCTCTTTCTCTCTCTCTCTCTTGCACACACACACAGGGAAAAAGACTTAATACCTGTAGTGCAAGACTTAATCCACCATTCTCTTCTTGATCAAAATATAATAACTGTGGAAAGCCAATTAATAATGTTAAAAAAAGGTCATTTACAAACCTAACATTTTAACATTTTGGAAACAAAAAAAAAATTGAAATAAATTAAAACACTAGTTTAAATGTGCGCATCCATATTTTACAATGTTTAACAAGAGATTTTTTTATCGTAACTTAAAAAATGATGCATACAAATAATTACAAGGCCAAGGGATATAAGTGCATGTTAGCATGACATGACTCCCTCAGTTATTTTGTTCCCTCAAAAGTAGTTTTGGGAGGTTACCCAAAAGCGCACTAGATTAGAAAGAACTCCCAGATCAATTGATTTCCTCGTTGCATTTGAAAATTAATACAATTCTTATATAATATTATGATTCAACCTCATCATTAGGGGAAAAAAAAGGAGTTCCTAGAGGTCCCCCATCAGCATATATGGAGTAGCAGTTTATCAGCACAAATGCACAATAAATTTATCAGGGCCCACATCTTATGAAATTAAGGTGCTTATGTTCTTGCCAATTCTAGACTCCTAGGAATCTGATACTACCTCAATTGTGTGAGAAATGAGAAGCAAAGAAGAGTTTCATGCTTTATACTATGAGTCCCCAAGAATGGAGACTGAATTTCGGTTTGAAGCAAAACTATGTAGATAAAATGACAAGACTGTTATTAGAACAGCTGGTAAAACAACTGATCAGACCTGACATTCAAAAGCTATGGAATTCAGCGCATCCAGAAGGGGGTGGAAGGTTAGGTGACTAATAATCTTTCTATATATTTTAACACATATAAGAGATATTAAACTACGGTTTAAAGCTGCAAGTGTATGTCACTGAATAAACATCCCAGAAAAAAGATTTTTCAGCAAACAAATTATAGACTGCAGAGAATGTTAAAATACCACTAGCTGTTGTAAATGAAAGGAAAATCTAATGAAAGATTAATAACTGAACAATAATATTTTCAGAAAGTTAAAATTAAATACTGTTTAAATTTGATTTGAGCAACAACACCCAAAAAAAAAAGGTTTATCTAGAACATGGAAGCTATAAAATCAACAAATTTCATGTCCCAAAAAATAAATCATGATCATATATTGTTTATGAAAATCAGGTATTTCGGTGGAGTTCAGTGAAAAAATAGCCTCCATGTAGCCAGAACAAACTTAAGATCAGTAGGATGAAGATAACTAGCATGCAATCTTGACAGAAATAACTGCAGAGATTTAAAATTTAACCTTGAACTTGCTTTTGTCTGATGATTGCACTCGACAAACAAATCCTGCACTTGCTTCCTCTTCTGTTATTGTAATTGAATAAAAGTGAGCACATTGCTTCTCAACCTGTCAGATGGTGGAACCGGAACAAAATTATACAAAAGACAATAGTGAATTAGAAAGGGAACAAAAAATTGAAATAAGGAAACAGCTCACCCTTTTAGATATAGGCTGCCCCAATGGAAGCGAACGAATGATCACTGACCCATTAAGTGCCTCTTCCAAAACAGTTGCTGATACAGTTGTCTTAATGGGCACACCAAGTTTACTGAGATGTATGGAGAAATTTGAGGATAAAAAGGCAGGGGAAACAACAGGGAATGGGAGCGTTCAAAGAAAAGGAAATCACTCTTCTTAGTGCTCAACAAGAGAAAAAGCACAAAATGGATAGGTAGAGCATCCTATCCTTCTTACCTAAAAAGCGCCGCAAACATTGTATTCACAGCACCTAGGCTTGAAAGATCCAACTCCAAGTCTTGGCTATTTGATTCAACAGCCTACACAGAATCATGAGCTCATTTCATCACTGGCGTTCCATGTCAAGAATAAATAAAAATTGATATATTGGAATTTTAAAAATAGATGAAAAATATAAATCTGAAGGGATGATGATCCCTTTGAAGTCTTAATGGTTCATAATACTAAACACAATTTATATCACCTCAAAACCAGCGGAGTCATACTGATGCCGTTTGTCAGGATCTGACAATATATTATATGAAAAGGTGACCTCTTTAAACATATCAGCTGCTTTAGGATCATTAGCATTCTTGTCAGGATGATATCTGAAAAGGAATACATAAAAATTGTATCAATTAACCAACTTTATTCAGAGGAAAGAAGATAGCAAGAACAGGGACTTCAGGGAACCACAAGCACATGAAGGTTAACTGTTAAGTAAAATTACATTAAGTGTTAACTGTTAAGTGCTCATGTCAGATGAACAAAAACACGACCTTTGAGCAGAGGCTATCCATCTGACATCCCCTTTGAAAGGTTATTTTATTTCCCCCTTACTTATCTAGGAGAAGAATAAGTATTTAAAATGAAAAATTACCAAAGAGGTGCACTGCATAAAATCAAATCATGGTAAATTTCAATGCTTGCCAATGTTCTAGAATCTAAAACATAACTCTGACAGCTTCTCTTTTTTTCTTTTAGATAAAAACAACCAATAGAATCTTAATTTGATTCTACAACGTATATATTTTAGCAAAAAAAGATGAATGCATGTTATAAAACTTTACGTATTACATTTTAAAATTCAAGTTCAGATATTTTATTTAATAGTTCGCTACATCCTTATACAACCTAGACGAAGAATATCAGTATCAACACGCATTGAGTACTTCTGTCAATGCCCAGCCAAAATATAAAAGTCAGAAACCTCATTAATTATCATTCAAGAGTCTCCACAATATGTCAATAACTACCAACTGAAAAGGCAAGACCACTATCAAGAGTCAAAACTTCACCCAGGCTCAATAAAACAAAAGTAGAAGATTTTGCAAGGGGTTATGCGAATAAGTTCTAGTCTTGATCAGGTGCCAGTACAGCGGCAGTGTCTTCATACTTACAATTTTTTATAATGTAGTATGTATCATCAGCACCATGTAGGGTGGCAAAAAACATCTTAGTGCATACTAGTCCTATCAAATTGATTACGCCTATAAACTTCTAACAGCAAACATCCCAAAAGTTAAATTCTCAGAAATTCCAGACTCCCCAATTGCCAAAAGCGAGGTAATGATTCAAAAGTTCCAGAGCTTACTACACGGGAAATAGTAAACCTTACAAGCTACAAAATATGAACGTACTTGAGCGCCATTTTTCGGTAAGCGCTTTTAATTTCCTGATCTGTTGAGCTGCGCGAGACGCCGAGAACCTCATAGGGATCCCGCCGGAACAGCTTCGTAGCATCGTGCTTCTCCGATTTTGATCGATGCGTAGGCATTCTCCAAATTGATGAATGCTTCCAAAACCCTAGAAATGCCCTTCTGTATCACAACAAGAATTCAAGAATTTGAGACGAATACTTCTCCCGCACTTGGTCTCATCTTTCCATGGAAATCATACGGAAATTAAAGCTTCAGGAGCATTGGAAATCCCTGGCTGTGAGAACCAGAACTCCCTGGAGCTCCAAGCTTGAGCTCTGGAGGAGAGAGGGGCAGACAGAGACAGACACAAGAGAGAGACAAGCAGACGAGAAAATGGAGGGGAAATTCGGTGTTTTGTTGTTATTTTAATATATTTAAAAAATTTTGAAAACGAATTTGATCATGGTTAAAGGACGCCTGGTGCGTAGTGCGCATCGGGGGAGGTTCACAAATCACAATCCGTCGCGTGAGTGAATTTGAATCTTTGAATAGCAATTTTGGCGAATATTTTAATAATATTTTTTTCATTTAAATATTAAACCTAAACATTTGAATTATTTTGAACTAAATTTAAACTTAGGTTTTGGATATTTAATATTCATTAGATTAATTAACAAATAAGTACTTAATATTTTATATTCTTACATTATATATAATCATTAAAATAAATATAAATTATATATAAAATATGTCTTATTATATTGTTATATTTTTTTATCAGATAAATGTCTTTTTATATTGTATAATAAAATCATTGTTATGCTAGTTATGACTATTAATACTTTTTTATTTTTTTATAATTTTTATTTTAATAAATAATTTTAAAATAAAAAATTTTCATAACATAAGTATTAAAAAAAAATTTTTAAAAAGTTACTTATAAAATATTATTATTTATCTTATAATAATTAATATACTTTTTTTAAAAATGAATCCAAATATCAAATAATCTAAATATTCGCTTCTCAATCTTTAATATTTATTACTTAGTGCTTTCACCTAATTTTTTATGTTTTTATATTGAATTTTTTAATTAAATATATTGTA
>JASKGM010076975.1:0-15215 GCA_034509205.1 Ceratonia siliqua
ATATTTTTTTTTTTTTTTTATACAACTTGCATAAACTAAATTTACAATGAATATGGTATTGACGGAAGGAACATTACAGTATATAAACTTCACTTGGGAGAGAATAAATTGGAGTGTAGCGAGAATGAGTAATAAGCAATAAAACAAACCTCTGAAGCAACTGGGTTTCTGTGGCTGTGATGATATTATTCTCCCAACCAAGAATAATATGCAAGTTATGATGATCTGGTCTCTGATCTTTTTCTAGCTGCAGATAAAGCCTCTCTTTTTTTCTCTGCAAAAAAAGATTTATAATGACTACACAGTTTGGAATTATTTGCCTAAGTTAAGGATGATACTGATGATGATGATGGAAATCGAAGGGTAAGTTTCTTTTTCCATGCCCTCTAGTGTTGAAAGATATATATCTAAGATCTCTGTTTGACTTGTGTGTGTGGGTGAAAACCTCTAAATTGCCTCTTTATTATAATTTTCAAGTATCTCAAAGTTAGATATTTTAGTTTTAAAATTGTCTCTTTTTTATAGTTCATGTGAGTTAAGAGTTTGTGTTTAATCTTTTAGTTCTCATTAGAAACGATTGAGTAATACCGACATGTACTCGTAATCAACTTCAGAAATGATAATCTAAACAACCCTGCTGAGCTCTATGATAAGTTATCAACGGTTTTCTAGGGAGCAGAAAGAAGTACATCAGATTATCTGAACAAACCCACAAATTAATAGTAGCCATTTCCCTTTTTGGGTGATAGCAGTTTCGCATGACATAGAGGGTAAAAACAAGTAGAAAGATACACTAAGCCCATTACAAATGTCTGCGAGACTGCGATTCAATCGAGCTCTCACCAACTTCTAATCCATATCAAGCTGGGTTTTTTTTTTCTTTTCTTTTTTTCTCGAAAAGCTCTAAATTTGAAACCAATTCTGGGTTCAATTTCTGACAAGAAGCATAGGAGAAGATTCGAGAGAAGTGAATGAATCTTGAGAAAGGCCATAAGGTGTCCCATATGAAGGATGGCAACAAATTGATAAAAACAAACTAAAAATACAGTAGAGAACGACAATGGGTGACAATGCAGAGGTGACAGCAATGGCGTGACTGTGGTGGGAGCAGCACAATGGCTCTGGCAAGAGACAGGGTAGAGAGATGAGAGAGGAAAAGTAAAGTGGTCAATCGCCGATCTCTTAAAGAATTTTTTAGAAATTGTTTCATGGGTTGAGAAATTTAAATTTTACAAAGCCCAAATTGCACCGCCTAAGCTTTCTCGCATAATTTTTCATTGAATTTGTTGAGAAATTTATAATTGAATTTTCACCTTCAATTTTTGGCAAGTAATAAACTTTGATTTTCTTATTTTTAATAAGATGTATACAAAGTTATTAAATATTTTATATGTTTAAGAAAATATTACAATTTAATTTAATTTTTAATTAAACATAATTAAATAATTTATATTTAAAATATCTTTTAAGAACTTTTAAACCTTGATCCCCATAAATTAATTTAACCTAATAATAATAAGAAATTAGATTTACAATGCGCCTTCATGTGACAGTGTTGTAGTCTTAATTCTATGAATAAACTAACAAAATCTTTAGGGACTACAGTTTAAAAAATGTATATATTCATCTATCATAATTTTTTTAAAATACTTATAATAACATTTGAATATTCAAAATATAATTTAAAAAAATGATATTCTTATTTTCTATGTTAACAAGAAATAATAATTTATTTTTTAATTTCTAATTCTATTTAAATGTTAAAATGAATATGTATAATTTAATAAAATCATCAAAATGAAAAAAAAAAAAAAAGTTGAATGGCACGAAGCCACTGATGCTGCAGTGGCTAAAGGGAATGGGGAAAGCAACTTTTCCCCGTGTGGCAAAATTGGAAAACATTTTTTTATCAGAGAGTTTAGAACTAAATACTCGAAATTAAAATTTTTTTAAAAAAAAAGAACCCTAATTGTCCTAAACTCATTATTAATTAATTGTACTATGAGTAAATTTAGAAAAAAAAAATTTTTCTTAATATATTCAAGGACTTCAGCTACATTTTAATTTTTTACATGAAAATCATATCAATTATTTCTTTCTCTCCGCATATGATAAATTAAAATCTTTCATGCCTGATGTTCACAATAAAATTTTAAATAAATTTTTTTATATAAAATTTGCATTTTGCACCATTATAAAAAGAGAGGAAATGAATAAATAAAATTAAAATGATGTGTACTGAGTTAATTATGAATTGACCTACTAAATAATTCAATTCATTTAACTTATAAAATTAAATAATTAAGTTTGATTAGATCCTAATAAAATAGGATTGAATAGTTAAGTAGATTTGCGATTCTCACTTTTGTGCTGTTCGGACTTCTATCTATACAATCAGAAAATGTCAAATCATGCCTACAATAATAAGGATTTTATAGCATTTTGTTACAAAAAATTTAGCCGTACATCACTTAAGGGCTCATTTTTAAGGGCATGTTTGAAATTTAGATAGGTTTTTATTTTTATTTTTTAATTACTCAAGAATATGAGATGTTATCTTATTCAAAAGGGTCTGCAATTTAGCTCGTGAAGTCCTCACTTTCTCTTGAATGAGAAAACATCTCGGTTCTGTGTAGCTTAGATGTTCTCTTTTTTTTTCATAAGTAAAAGAAATATTTTTCTTTAAAAAATTACTTTTATTTGTCAAAATACATAAAGTTACCAAAATAAAAACGAGAATAAGACTTTTTAAAAGCACAAAATCTCCACACCTAATTTACGAAGGCTTAATTATATTTTTAATATTTTTATTTTATATAATTTTAATTTAATTACTTTATTTTTAATTTAAAATTTTTTTTCAGATTTTAATTTGTCTTTCAATTAACTATTTTCCATATTAACAAAAAATGACGGACTAATTTCCAACTTCATTCTCACTATCACCGAACCCTGAACCCAATGGAGCCACCATGGAAGTCAGTTAAGAAAATAAACGTCCAGTTTCTAGTTTAAACAATCTTAGCACCTTCTTCCATGAGCTTCTTTGAAAGCTAACATGGTATTGTCAGACTTTTGCAGTGTGTTTTCAGATCCAATCATCGGCTAAAAGGGTTCCAAGTTCACTATCTCTTGCCTTCTAATCTATGTAGCTCCCATTTTTCATCATGAAAACAGAGCACAAGGCGGAGTCCTTATAGATTTTGGATTTGGCTTCCAAATTACTCTCTAGCAACTCCATAATCCAAGCCATTTGCACAGATAGTTAAGACGAGGATGCCACTCTATCATCAAGCTTTGGATACTCTTTCAATGGCAGCTCATTGTCTTCGAAAACTTCATGATGGTGAGATTGAAGTTGAAAATTAGTCATTCTCGTCAGCTTTTTTTTTTTTTTTTTGGGTTAGAAATTGGATGAGAAAGTAATAGACTAAATTAGAACGGTAAAGAAACTAGGTAACATTATTAAAATTAAAAATAGAATACCAAAAGTGTAATTAATACTTTTACTAAGAAGTCGTAACTTGGGAAGTAGTGATTTTAATTTGTTTGACAAAACTATCCACATTTAGATTTTGTAAGAACAACTCATTCCCTTTAAATCTGATACCTCAGTTTGGGTATTTAGCAGTTGATATAACAACCCAAACTGAAGCGAAGAGAGAAAGACAGAGATTTTATACCCAATGACCTCTTGACAAAATACTAGTTTGATTGTTTAGTGACCTTTTGGAATTTCAAAGAATCGAAATGCGCCCAGAAAATTTTGCAATGACCCGTTCACACTGAGAGGACGAGTAGAGAATTTTGGGAACCTACAAAAAGTAGCAAGCGACCATGGTTGAAAATCCATTGCTCATTAACTTGTTTGGAATTTGCCGCAACCTACACATATTTTATGTAGGCATGGTGGGTTACAAGACTACGGTTCACATTGTAAAAATAAAGAGAGATTGAAAGGTGGCTTCTTTAAGTAGAACTGGGGAAGAGCAGGAAAACAGAGAGAGGTTCAAATTGCAAGTACAGACTGATTTTAAATTTAAGTTTTTTTAAGAGAGGTTTTAAATTTGGATTATACTATCCTACCGTCACTGCACAGTGGCGGTAAGAATCACTATTCATCTTTCCCCTCTAATTTTTTGTATATTTTTTTATTTTTTTAAATTAATTAATTATTTTTTATGTTATATATTTTTTTGAAAATTTTTTAAAATTTTTTTAACATTTTTTACTTCTGAATAAATAGTATCTAAAAAATTATAGATAAATAATATAAGTAAATGTAAACAAATTTAAAAAAAATTTAAAGACATTTTAAAAATTTCTCAAAAAATTATATAATATAAAAAATAATTATTTAATTTAAAAAAGTAAAAAAAATTAAAAAAACTCAAAAAAAACTTAAAAAAGTAAACAAAGAACGTAGCCTACCGCGACAAAAATGTGGCGGTAGGCCAGTGTCCACCTTTAAATTTTAATTCGACTCTATTTTTATAGGATTATTGAGCTAAACAGGCCTAACAAGTCAATATATGAAAAAATTTTAAATTAAATATTATACATTTTTTTAACAAAATTGAACATAAACTATCAATTAATTATTCTCAATAACTATATGAAGTTTTCATACATTACAAAAATCATTAATCCATCATAAATTTAATTTTCACAAAGACAATAGTATGAAATTAAAATTAAAATGATTAATTAATCATCCTCAATAATTATATTTGAATCTTACTTAGATAAATTTGGTACAATTATTGACTTGTCATAAGGGGTGTTTGGATGGACTGCTTCAAATAGAAGTATTAATTTTTTTTAAAAAAAAATAAGTATTTAGTGTTTGTATATAGTTATGTAGAAGTGATTTTACTACAAAAATATATTTATTGTATTTAAATGAAAAAATATATAAGCACTTTTTTATAGGTAAAATTACTTAAAAAGAATATGTAAACGTATTTTTTTATATTATATTTGGATAAAAAATACTTTATTACAAATTTTTAAATTTAATTTTTTTGTTAAACTTAAATTTAAAATTATAAAATATTATTAATAATTTTTATTTTAATTTTACAATATAAAATTAAAATTAAAAAAATTATAATTTTGAGGAGGGGCATGAATAGAATTTGATAACTAGTATAAGGGTATATTTGTCCATTAATTCTTCTCTCTCATTTACTTGAAACAGGTTTTTTTTAGAAAAGCACTAAAAAACAAATAGTACCCACATACACATTTTGCTGCTTCTACTTTATTTCACCAAAAAAAGTTGCTTTTTGTAGCTAAAAGCAGCTCCCAAATGAGCCCATATTTTTTTTTATATATATAAAGCATAAAAACTTAAAAATTAAAATTAAAAAAAATATAATTTAAGTATAAAAAAAATGGGCCTTAATCAAGCCCGTCAAGGGTTAATCCTTCACGAGTCGAGTTTTAAACAAGTTGGGCCAAAACGGCACTCGTTTTTTAAAGTCTATTTTTTAGTTCAAAACTTGTCTTAATCCTTCATTGGTCCACCAAGCTCAGCCCTAGTTGATACCCCTAATGATGAGTGAGATATCGTTCTTAATGAAAATTGAGAAAAATATTCAAATAAAATAATTAAACTACCAAGGTTATTTAAGAAATTGAATAAAAAAGAGTATGAACTAAATTTAATGAAAAACTTAAAAACAAGAAAATATAAAGAAAAAAAACTCTTATTAGAAACAATGTTATGAGTTCGATTTCACTTACATCTGTATAGCAAAAAGATTCAAAAGAACAAGTTTTAAACACTAAGCTACCTCAAACATTCTATATTCACATTTCAGATCTATTCTAGATTAATTTAGTTTGAGATGTATTAGGTTTTGTAGAATATTTTTCTGCTAAATCTCACTTTTTGATTAATTGTGACTTAAGTTGATCACATAAATCTCTTAAGATCTCTTTCAGTTACTCTTATTCAATTCATGGCATGCCCTATAAATTACTTTCATGTTATTCACATTCAAGATTCAATATATAATTCAAAAGTTTATCTAACACAACTTCTCTATTCCACACATCACATTACTCAACTTGCAATCAAATAAATAAATAGCATTAAGATCAAAGACATACTCTTCATGAAAAATAATTAAATAAAACTCACTCATATGAAAACTCAAGGCATAGGTTTTAGTTCCATCTCCCCCTAACACAAGAAAATTACTCCATAATAAAACTTAAAAAACCAAAGAGAATTTTGAAAAACATTATCATAATCAATTACAATTAAAGAAGATATAATAAGAAAACAAGACACTTGGTAGATTAATCCTCAAGGCTTGAAGCTCTTCTCCACCAATCACTTGCACTACTTTCTTTCTCCCCAAGTAACCAGCTATGGTGTACTCCTCTAATTCAACTTCTCTTTTCTCTTTTTTAGGGTTCATTTTCTAAAGGATTTTTTTTTTTCAAATTCTTCTCCTCCTACTCCCGAGGACTTTCACATGTTCTATTTATAGGCTTATATCATTAAGGCTTTTTGAGGAAATAAACAAGCTTCATGTTGTTGCAAGGATTGAAAATTTGGTTCATATTGAGTCGCGTCTTGTGACCCAATTTACTTAGTGATCCTGTTTGATTGGGGAAAAGTAGTAAACATAAGAATAGTGGCCCTGTCTCTTAGATTTCTATAATGAGAAAAATCACATCATTGGCACCTCTAGAGAGAAAGCTAAGCCTAATTAACGAGATAGGTCTGGACAAAGAAAGTTACCAAAACTATCAATTTGGAAGGTATCCTATTGACCTGAGGATTTCCTTCCTTTGCAAGGAAAGCTGAATATCCCTTTTCTGTTTTATCAAAAGGCATACTAACCATGAGCTTGAGTCCATTATCTCTTCATTAGCTTGGCCCAACTATTATTCTTGATGGACTTACATAAATAAACACTCTTTCCCTTAATTTTGTCATTTTGACCTTGCAAGAAAAATTATCAATTAATTATCTAGTTCATACTAAATTAAGAAAATTAATCCATAAATCCTATATAAATGAGGTAAAATATGAATACAAATAAGATTTATCAGAGATTGGGGAAGAGGTAAGGTTTTATTTTTGTTGGGAAAATAGACACAGGTTCAACGGTATTGTTACTACATAGAAATTGAATAAAATCTTAAAATGCATTCTTTGATGCAGCTATGATGCTTGTAACGATAATGGCCAAATTGACCCTTAAAATTTGTAGGAGATATTCTAGTAAATTAGCTTTGGGTATTTGGGATCGAATCCCAGAAGTACTGTTGCATAGTCAGTATTTGATATTTCAGAATAAGAAATATGAAGATAATCAAGGTCCTTCCGAGTTTGCATCAAATTTCAAAGTTAATGAGTTATGAGATAAATCTAATCACTTGAATATGGAGATATTAGCAAAATGGAATTAGAGATCACACATGCATAGAATTCCCTTGCAGGGTGTAGATATTTTCATGTAATTGATCATAATTTAGAAGGTTTTAATGTGCCTGAAATCTGATTATTTAATATGATCAAATATTATAACTACTCTTTCTATAAATACACGCTACAACTGTTATTGTTCCCTAACCATTGGTGCAAAGAAGATATTTTTGTCAAATAATAATGAAGTTATTCAGTTTTAAAGTAAAAAATTAAAAGTGAAATCCCACAAACAATTGATAGAATCTTTGGTTTAGAAAATGACATTCTAAATTACAAGTTCATACAGAATCATCAAGTCCAATGTAAATTAATAATAGTATTCAAATGCAGACAAGTAATTGGAACTCTAAAGAGATTTTCTAAAGGAACCATTCAGGTAAGGAGGTAAAATTGATAGACAACTGCCCAGGAAAATGATGTTACCTTACCATTATTATAAATCTCCATGGAATGCTTGTATGATATTTTAGGCATCCATAAAAGAGAAAAGGATCCTCTAAAGATCATATTCTACTTTAGAGTAAAATACATAATGAATCACTATTAATTCTTGACTATATGATCAAATAAGCAGTGACCTTAGGAGCCTTGAAAACTCTTTACATGGATGTAGCTTGTTTCAAAATGTATTTAGAGAGGAATATAAAACTAACCGGGAAAAGAACATGGATCGGTTCATCTTTGAAGTTTAGAAAAATAATAAGTTTCACTAGTGTAACTCTTAAAAAATAATAATAATAATAATAATTAAAAAAAAGGAGAAAGGAAAGGAAGGTATAATTACTAGGCAAAATATTATCTGCAAAGAGTCAAAGACCAAACACAAAATATTTCATTTCCTAAAAAGGGCTTCTAGAGATTTCAGCTGTAGATCATGTCACTAGCACCTGTTGGCTCTATTAAATCCAAGAAAACTATAAGCATACTCAAGGTTTCTATATTGACTGGGTAATTTGATAATTGATCAAGTAGCAAAATTAGGAAGGAAAATGCTTTTTCAACCCAAAACTTGTAGTATTGACCCAGAATAATTGAGCTGCTTGATGAAATAATAAGCTGCAAAGTAAAAGAATACAACTAATGATAATATGCCAGTAGAAATCACAAAACTATTAAGTCCAAAGGCACCGTTAACAGTGGATTAATTTAAAGAATGTCCAAAAGAACAATAGTTAACTAACTAAACAAAATAATGTTCCAGAGAAGAAGCAGTAAACAAAGAAGTCCCCAACCAGAAGAAAAACAATTCAATCTCTATATGTATGAAAAAAAAAAGTGAATTTGGCTTCTAATGGAATCATTGTAAACTATGCTGGATCACTTTCACTTTGACACATTTGTATCAGAGCTCATTCGGAGTTCGGAGGAACTTGTATTTTGAGACATGAACTCTGCTTAATATGAACATTTCCTCATTGCTCAATTTAGTAGCAAATAACAGTTCATAAATACTAGAAACACTCTTGATCTTTAAATCAAATATGCATATCAACAATAATCAAAACAAATAAATTACAAAAAAAGCTATCTCAGCATCAATGTTCATTCCCACAAAAAGCAATCAAACGTATTAGAAAAGTAAAGTCACACCATTAGTATCTGAAAGTTGGATAAAGGAGGAAGTAACATGAAGGAATGCAGTGATGCATAATAGAGGTTTTATTCAATCCAAATTTTGAATCTGGATGTTGATACATTAGCAAATATAACCATATAAGCTTAGATTCCAAAATCCTCCCTGGAGCCAATTGATGATGTCTAAGTTTACATAGAGAGAAGAGACCCATCTGAACATTGCTCACATTTAGTGTCATTACCATTAGAAATGCAACTCTCATCTGGATTGGCTGCGATATCTGAAATGAACTTTATTAAAGAGCAAAGCCCACCCAAGAAATTATGGTCAATAACAACTCTTCCTTCCACAACATGTGCAAAATCAACAAGTTTAACTGTAGCAACCGAACTTTTTCCATTAAGAATAGACTCATTTTCATACACCATGAGGACTGAACAAGAATAGAAATGAAAAATGGTTTGAACCTTAAACCATGCCTTTAGCTCCAACGGTTGTGCCAAAATTCCAGAGGAACCACCAAAAACATCTGATGCAAAAGAACAATCAGGAAGCACACCATGATTTGCAGGTGTATTAGAAGAAACAAACTTGTTCAAAATCAATTTGACATCCTCTGCAGATAGATTTTGCATAAGCTTCCTCTCAGGCTTCCAGAATCCAGAGTCTTTGAAGACAAAAGCCTTCAATCCTGATATCCTAAAACCTAATGATAGGATAGAGGTTTCTCTATCTTTTTGAATTCTGAATATAGTCATTGGAAGCTTGTGTATACCATGTCCTGGAACCAATCTTAATATCTATGATGGATGGATTTACGTAGCTAGAGACAAGATCTTGCAAGACAAGGTGGGGATGTAAACCAGATCCATCTGCTACATATATAAGCTTCATACGATAAAAGATAGGGAAGTATTTGCTAATGTGATCAGGAATCCTGGCATTAAAAGAAACAGACGTATAGAAAGCCACCTCATTGGAACCATGTTTATCATTTTGAAGAGGCTTGTAGAAGTGACCAAAATCATCTACTAGAGGACCAAGAAGACCATCTTGGGCATGATGGCCAGTAACTTGATTTTCTGGGGCCTTAAACATGTTCCTACAGATTGAGAAGAACCTCTAATGGTCAGGATTTGCCCTCATTCTCACAACAAACCAGTGTTAGGTAATAGTTCTACCAAAAAAAATGGCTTCATGTAACTTAAAAGGTACTACACTACTGTATATGAGTACTAGATTTCAAGTTTTGAATCACTTCCCGCCAAGAATTTTTTCTTTGTTTCCTTATAAGGCCTTTTAATATTTTGTTTCCATATATCTCGTAAGAATAATAAACTCAATAGCACATTCCAATAGCTAAATCTCAAAAGTAGATTCTAAAGTTTGAACTGTCATTGGATAGAGAACAATACATATATAATAGAATAAATTAGACTCCCCTCCCTTGAGCTATCGAAAAATGACAAAAAACTCAACTTGTAAAAAACAAACACTCCACTCCATTGATCTCGCCCACTAACAATCAAACTAACAACAATGTTGAAAATGCTCCAGGCTAAACTAAACAAAAGAAAAACTCCTAGAGGTAATAACTTTGGTTAAGAGTACCTAATGCGAGAAATGGACATGTCAAAAGGCTCCAATTACAATGAAAAGGATAGTTTGAACGTGGGTTTATTTTCTTACATTATTCTAAAATTTATTTTTCAGCCATTTATCTAATGTTTACGTTATATTATTTACAAATGTCAAATAAATAAGAACTTGAACAACAAAAATTTAATGTTAGTGACTAATACAACTTATGTGCCTGCAAGTAAAACAAGTTAAGTACAACTAGTGGGTACTAAGAAGAAGAAACAATGTGACTGAACAAATAAAGTTAATTCAACAATTGGATCTCGTAAAAATGATTAATGCTTCCAAATTCGAAATCAGAAACAATGGACGAAAATGACGAGTTGATGAAATGGCAACCGTTTGAAATTCCAAAATGGGAATACAATAAAATACTTAAGAAAAAACAAGAGGGAAATGAAAACAAAAAACAAAAAAAAAAGTTAGAAACTCAAGTTGAAATCAACTTGCAAATGATAACTATGTAGTATTCACTGGAACAGAATCTCCAGGATGAACTTTCTATCTAAATAAATCCTGAAAAAAATTTAATAATTATAAATAGTTATAAGTTATTATGGTCAGAAAGATCTACAAAATAAGTAGAAAAGAACATCCATATATTTTATAAGAGCACCCAGGTGAGACCAGATTTAATTTACACAGCACTAGGAATATCAAAATATCATCAGTATGCACTTGTTTGCTACAAGAGAGAGAAGCCAGCCTTTCCTCCTTTATTTTAGCAATAGAACAGAAAATTAGAAGAAGCATAAACACTGAACACTGAAGAAAATGAGGTATCTGAGTAAGTAAAGTGGAAGCTACCTGTTTGTTTCTTGCGGGGGAGATCAAAGTTTGAACTCTGGGAAAAAGAATCAGGCTTTGAAATATGAAGCCATTAATCTCATTTTCCTAATAAATAGCTTTAGATCTATGCAAGAAAGCGAGCATGACTGCCATTTGCATTGGTAAAGGGTCCATCCAGAGATTCATAAAAGTGAACAGAAATAGCAACGTAGAGGGCCTTCCTATGAAAAGTACAACTTTACCCCTAAGATTCTGCCAACTCTCCCTGCTATTTGGTTCCCTTCGGCAGCCACTTGCAGAAACTGCGTTTGACTCTCCCTTTCCTCTCCATTCCATGTCACCAAACTTTATTAATCATCACACCACTTCATTATCCTCAAAACTTCCAAACAAGTAAGTCTCTCATCAATGGCAAATCTAATTCCCATAAAACAGAAGCTCAGAATATGGAAAAGAAAGCCCAAGGGAAGAAAACCCAAAATGAACAACTAACAGAGCTCAAATTCTGATCAATTCAAATTAGATGCAAAAGAAAAATAACCCAAATTAATAAATTGAAAACAGAAATTTTACCTGTGGTGTCGTTGCTGGCGAGAAAAGAGCTTGGAAAAGCCAATGACGAGGTATAAAAGCCAAGGAACGATGTGCTGGTTCCTTGGGGCAAGACAACCCCTAAATTCTTTATGGGTCTGTGCTACCTAGCTCAACGACGAGTTCTTGCTAAATCCAGGTGATATGACGACTGTTCTTGGTGGTGGTGAGTCCCGACGACCTTCCCCTCAATCCATGAGGTAAATGGTGCAGGAAACAGGAGAAGAGGAGTGGAAGTATCGAAGGTGTAATGGGTTTTTTCGAGAGAAATAGGGGAAGGGTAGGCCTCAGTTAATAGAGGAAGTGAAGCTTTTTGGAGTGGTCTAGTATGAGAGAAGGAGGAAGAGGAAGAGAAGAAAGGGAAAAGCTCTTTGGTGCTTCTCGGTAATGGAGAAGATGTGGGTTTCTTCAATGGCCTCCTGGTGGTTGGAGCATGAGAGAAATGTAACATGGGAAAACTCTATCAGGAAGACGAGGAAGGCATAGGTCCCAGCCCTTTGTCTCCTTTTGCGTGAAGGATGAGCTGAAAAATTTTTGGTTTTCCTTTTTTTATATATATATTATTTATTTATTTGGAAACTCAATCAAAAATAAAAAATGGGGTTTATAACTTTGTTTGTGTAGCCAAATGTGATTTTTATTTAATGTGTGAATGATATTTTGATACAAGGAAAATGCGAGTCCATGAGTGAGGTGAAGAAGTTTTTATTATAATTTTTGTTCTCTTTGAATTTTAATTTTAATTTTTAAACAAATTAAAACAAAATATAAAGTCAAAATGACTTAATTAAAAATTATATTAAAGTTTGACTCAATCACACTCAAAATCCAAAATAATAAAATTAGGGACAAATTAAAATTCAATATTCAATAAGATTTGCAATAATATCTAAATTCAATATAAAATATTAAAATTCTATAAAAACTAGTCAAAAAGAAATTATTTTTAAAAAATAATAAATTAAAAGGCCAAGACAAAATATAATATTTATAGTTGTCCACTATACTTATTTTTTATTTGTGAAAAGTTAAAGATTAAGATATTGGCTTTTTAGCTAAGGAACAGGTAAAGATAAACATTAATATTTAGATTGAGAAAGTCATACATATAATGTTGATAAAATGGTGTTAGAATTTAATTTGGCGGAAACAAAATAGAGATTGCGCCAGGAAAAAAAATATGGATGAAAATTCTTCCTCTTGTAAAAAAATTCTTGTCATGCGTCGGTCTAACTCTTCTTGAAATTGAGGGTGGAGCCATAGCTCATGTGGTTGAAGAGGACTTTTCAATAGTATTGGATGCAGATGATGCCTGAGAAAATATAGCTGACTTGATCTTAGCATATTTAGCCTGTAAAAAATTAAAATAAAATAACAAAAATAAAAAAGCCATAATCAATTAAGAATCAGTTAATTAAAAATGTTAGAGTAGGTGCTCAGAAAAAGCCATTGCAAACAGAGAAACTTAGCAATCCAATAGTAAGAAATAAGCAAGCTTGTAGCAATCCTTCAAGTTGACTTTCATAAATACCATAATGGTTCAATGCCTAAAACTTTTTTTTTTTGGACTTGGAAGAGCAATTGAAATTCTTCTACTTATCAGGCAGCATTTTTAATATCAGTCACAAATTACAAGGTTCAGTAGAAGTAGAGATTAAGAATTTTCAGTTCAGTATATTGCCTTCAATTTTAAGAACTAATTTGTAGTAATGGCAATCATGACAGGCTAAAATGTTGCAAAGATGCATGGGATAAATGGTAATTTTTAGATTACTAAATAGGAACAACTTGCTCAGACAATGGTATAGATTCAACCCACATCAGTTCAGTACTGCATTCTAGGCTAAAGTTCTTGTCATTTACAGACTTCTCCCTATCAAAAACTATAAAAGACACTAGTTTTAGGCTCTAGAGGTATCAATTTGAACTATGATTGTCAAATATGAAACTAAAGAAAAATATAGAAATCAAAGTGATGACACATGCTAATTATAAATAAATCTGCAAGCATCATGTGTGATCATCCACTTATTCATCAATCTTTCAATATAATGCGTTTAACCAATTTCTAATATAAACTATTTTACATAAAGTGAAAATGAGGCTTTGAAACTGAAGTTAAATAATTTTTGTACTAGTAATCAGAGCTCATTAAGGAATAGACTTTATTTTATATAAAAATTTGTTAAATTTTACGTTTAAATCCTTTAAAATTTGACAAAAATCAAATTCATAGTCAATCATGGTCAACTCTACCATTAGCATCCCTCTGTCTTGTTAAACCAGATGACAAAAATCAAAGGCAACAAGGAGGAAAATGCACCAAGTGATTGTCATAAGTAGTTATTGTAAAAAACTCACTATGAGAATAGGCTAATATAGGTGATGAGCGATCAGTGGTTTATGCCCTAGATCACTACAAAAAAACAAGTATTTTCTTACGGCTGTTTTGATGGACAGAGTGTCCGTCATAATTTATGATGGACTTCCTAACGACATTTTGACGGAAACAAAATGCAAAAAACTTTCTGACTGCCTTTCTGACGGCCGTTTGTGGCCGTCAGAAAAATAGTCAGAAAGTTGTAGGCTAGCCGTCAGAAATAACGCGCAAAAGATGGCGGGAAAGATTCTGACGACCACGCGTCCGTCAGAAATATTGACCGACAGTTTATGACGGCCATGTGGCCGTCAGAATTTGTCAAATTAGTTTTTCTGACGGCCATTCTGACTGATTGTGGCCGTCAGAAATTTTCTGATGGCAAATCCATCAAAATTGCCGTCAGAAAAGTCAGAATATCCACCCCTTCATCCTTCTTCATTTACAGTTTGAACGGTTTCTCCCAAACGCATTTTCTATCTGAATTTTCAGTCTAAATAGATTTTTTATACTTTTTTGTCATTTTTTAGCAAGCTCGATGAATTAAAGTGATGTTTTTTAGTCTATCTCAGTTCTATATTGTCAAAATTTATCCCTTTTTCTAACCTCTAAATTTTATTTGTTAATAGGTGATTTATAAATGAGTTTTTTGTTTTTTGTTTTAGTTTTGTTTATGTGATGTGGTTGATAGCTATTTGATAGTATATAGAGTTAGTATAATATTATGGTTTAATTTGATGTGAGATAATATGTTAAAATATGAATTAAAATCTTAAAATTGGAGTATATGT
>JASKGM010076986.1:0-15215 GCA_034509205.1 Ceratonia siliqua
CTCCTAACTTGGCCTCTCGGGTTGCAGGTAACTGAATAGCGCAAGTGGGAAATACAGGGGTTTTATAGAAGAGAAGATGGGAGATTTTGCTTAAGTTGTTTGCATAAGTGATTTGCACAAGTTAAGCCCCGGAGGAGTTGCAGAAGTGTCATCGGTGGTTGTACAAAGGCGTTCTCTCCCAAGTAAGACAGCATTCGCCTTGTACAAATAGTTTGCACGGTGAAGTGACGACTATAGGGGTGAGAGGTGAGGGGGTTTTTCACAGGGTGAAGTGAGGATAGCAGGGGGGAGAGAGAGGGGGTTGCTTTGCAGGGTGAAGTGAGGAGGGCAGGGGTAAGAGGAGAGAGGGTTTCTTCGCATAAGTTTAGGGATGCCGAAAGTGAATTTTAGGTTTCAATATTTTGTCCCATATGAAACGTACCGTTTCAACAAGAGACAGTTTTGCAAATTTGGTTTACGAACATATGAAACGCACCGTTTTAGCAAGGGACGGTTTTGCAAAGGTGCTAAATTTGGTTTAAGGGTGCTTACCTTGTGACCGGGTGTCCTCCTCCTGAGCTGCCCTACTCCTGAGTAGGACAGCATCCGCCAATTTAAAAAGTAAAATATAGAGGAATGGATAATAACAATTTAATAATTTAAATCTTTGTAAATAAAACTAATTCGATCACAAATACTTTAGACATATTTTGTATGAGAATTTTATTTAAGTAATTTTGAGATATTGTATTTTATAATAATATTTTAAAACTTATTTTTTTATATACTTTAAACAATTTTAGAATAATTATAATAAAAATAAAAGTTTATGAAATACTCTTCATAAATACACAAATAAATTTTCATGCTTATTGTGGTTTCTTACAAGCTAATTGATTTGAAAAGAAATATATTGATTAATATTAATTATCAAATATATATTTTTCAAGTAATTTAGATTAATTATTGACGGGTGCTATTAAAGACATCAAAATTAATCTATAATATAATTTATTTAACCTAAATATATTATTTTTTTATATGTTAAGATATCAAATGTGTATAGAAACTTCAAGAGATTAGTCTAATAATTATTTAAGATGTAGAGATATAAATTACTTGAGAAATAACTTGATTTGATTTGAGAAATAATAATAAAAATATTAATAAATTGGAATTAGGATGTGTTATAATACTTTATACTTGCTAAGTTTTGTAATACAGGAAGATAAATAATACAAGAGTAGAGAATTTTGTATATTTTAATAAAAAAACTATAATTAAGTAAGACATTTAATATTAAAGAATTATAAAAGATATTATTTGAGTAATATTTCTGGTATACTTTAAATTAATGCAAATAATGGTATTTTATTATTTCTATTTTCGGTATAAAAAAATAGAATTAATAAGCACTTAAAGCTGGGGCTGCGACGCTGCGTGTACTTCGATTAAAGAGCCGCAGCCTGAATAAAGAGATAAGGACCATTATTCCCATTATCCACTTACGCTGCGAGCATATGCTACGGATCCTAATATTATTCCCTTTCCATACTTCAATTCTGGGACCGCCAAATATAGGTGGGTACCCATCATAAACTAGATAATAGATATGCGCTACTCTTTATGTTAATATATTTTTTAAATAATATTTAATTATTATTTTAAAATAATTTAGTGTCTTTGTTTATTAATTATATAATCTCATACAAATATAAAAAAGATAAATATATTTTTAAATAGCAAAATAATATTTATTTTTATAATTAAAAAATTATTAGTAAATAATTATAAACTTAGTTGGTAGTTGCTTAAATTTTTTTAAAAAATCATTTTTTTAATTTTAAAATAAAACCAATACTGATTTTGTAAAGTTTAAAACAAAAATAATAATAATAAAAAATGGATTCCATTATCTTTTAAAGAAAGAAAATTAAAAAATTAAAAGAATAATATAAAAAATAGTAATAAATTTAATTTGCGAACTCATATTTATTAATATACATATACAAGTGCTCTTGTATGAAATTTAATAACACATTTTTTTTGAGTAAAAATTGACATAAGCATAGTTAGTGGACCCAAATTGACCCGCTCGGTTGATCTGGTGACCCAATGAATTAAACTGCTCTGATTCAATCAATTTAATTAATGAATATTTATGCACCTTTTAAAAAAATATTTTTTTTAATTAAAAACAATCGATTCAATCAATTTAATTAATGACCCGATACTTAAACCAATAACTCAACGATTTGATCTCCTCACAAATTTAGTGTTGGATTCAATTCCAATAATTATGGAATAAATAGTAGTGATGGGTAAAAATTAATTATAATATGATTAACATATTTTAGGTTAAGTTTAGCCGGCTTAGTTTTAAAATTAAATTTGTTTAAGTCGATTTTGTTTTAAGAATTGAATGTTCATGCCCAGATTGGCCTTATTTAATAAAATTTTATTTTAATATAATAATTTAATTGACATTATATTTCACTCTATTTAAATTTTTTTTATTCTTTTATTAGTAAAAAAAATATAAAACAAAATATATGTATATATTATATAACAGGCTCATGCTATGCTAAAGTTTTTATATTGTAATTTTTTTCTTTACTTTCTATCATCTTTTTTTTTTTTGACTTTTTTATTTTATATTATTTGAGCTATTTTTTATATATGATAAATTTTAAAATATTTTTTGATATTTTTTGAAATTCTTTACTTATTTTTTAAACATCATGCTTGAACAATACTTTCAAAACTAGAACAATAAAATTTTTTATTGTTTAAAAAAAAAGTAAAAGATTTTGAAATTTTTTTTAAAAATTACCCCATATATAAAAATAGTCCAAATAATATAATAAGAAAAGTCAAGAAAAAACCAAAAAAACAAAAGTAATGAAAGGTCAAAATAGAAAAGTAAATAAGTAATGAACGGGAGCCATAGAAAAAGTGTAGCATAGTAAGATGTAAGAACCTATTAAAATATTTAATATTAAGTATAAAATTTTTTTTTGCTAAGATACAGCATACTTTCCTACAACATCGTACTAATTTTATTTCCTATCACTTCTTTTTTTTTTATTATTCGTCTATTTTATATTTCTTATATTTTTTTGAAATAATTTTGGATTTTTTTCCAAATTCTCTACTTTTCCTTTGAATTTTTTTTTTTGGAATTTTTTTCTACTTTTCAAAGGAAAAGTAGAAATTTCTAAAAAAGATTCAAAAATTTTCTAAAAAATAAAAGAAATAGATAAATAATACAAAAGAAAAAAAAAGGGAAGTGGTGGGAAGTAAAAACAATAGGATACTGTAGAAGAAGTGTGCTATATTTTAGTAACCCCTAAAAAAATTTAGGTTGATTTAGGCTAACCCAGTCTATAATTTTTAAGCTTAAGCTCAATCCACTTTTATAAATAATTAAATGAACTTAAAATTTTTGTCCAAGTTGGATCCTTGAGCTTCAATATAAAGTCCTGTCTAAAGTTTTCAAGGTCAAGCTTGAGTTATATAACAGACCAGATACTAAATGCCCACTTCTAGTCGTATGTTATATTAATATCTCCCTCAACCTTTTTTAAATTTGAGTGTATTGGGATTGGGTAATTTAAAAGAAATAAAGTAATTTTATAAAGTATTTTAAATAAAATATTTTGTAGTAAAATATTTAAAATATCCTATGAAACATCTTTCCCCCCTTAAATTACCACAAAATTCTTTTAGGTGGGATTTCAATTCCTTCTTCAATATTTTCCCACTAATGATGTCTTAGCCTAAGACCTAACTCCTGGTCCCACCGCCGGTTCCCAAACTCAAACTTGCCTTAACTCTCGGACTTAGCCCCTACTGGCTACCTAGCTCTCAAACTCAGTCTTGACTTTGAATCTCAAACCCAACCTTGGCTCATGGACCCAATTCTTGAACTATCCTCCACTCTAGCCTCTACTTTGCCTATAAAAGTTATTATGAAAAAAAAACCAAAATTACAATTTTTTTTGTAAAAATTAAATATCAAAACATGTTATTTCGTAAATTTAGAGAAAATAAATTTTAAATTACTCATCTAAACATAACTTTAATTCTTGGAACATATTTCTTAATTTTTAAGCTAGAAGGGTACCATTTTAGTAAATAAATGAGAGTAATTAATTCATATGAAAAAATTAATGTATTAAGAAAAAATTCATAGCTTTCATAAATAACTTCGGTACCTCTTTTTACGGGAAATTTTATTAGACTTAACTTGTAGATCAAGCAATCAATAAAAATTGGTTGAATTGATAAAATTAAACTATAATGATTAAAATATTTTTAGCTCAATTTTGATCATTGATTATGTCATAGTACCAATTTATCAATTATCACATGTGATATTTTGAAATTTACTTTTTTACCAATTGTATTACAATTGAACAAACTAAATAATAGGTGGTGACCAATTCGTCTAGTAACACTTATATTTAAGTATTAGAAGGTTTGATCTTAATGGTTTAAACCCCATTATTTCTCTTCTTCCAAAGTTTTAATGCATTATGCTTTTATGTAAAAACAACATAGAAAACAAACAAACCAATCAAGCAATCACACCTTAATGCATTATGCTTTTATGTAAAACAACATAGCAAGCAAACAAACCAATCAAGCAATCACACCTTAATTTTCCAATACAAATATCCCAAATCAACCAATATCCTCCTGTTTTAGAGAGAGATCATGCTCTAGAATCAAAACCAAAAAGAAAGGTGTTGTCACCAATATTCAAAAAATCAGATCGATTATTAAATTGATAGAGGTAGCAGATCACATGTTAGTGATTCAACCGTATTCAAATTAGATTTGAATTAAAAATATTTTTTTAATTTTTTAATTTATAACATATACAATGTAATATATTATATATAATAAGTAAAATAATTAACTAATTAAAATGACAATAATTAATTAATAAACACTAATATACTTAAAATATCATTACATATTTTAATTATATCATGTTTCTCTCCTCTATATATATATATATTAATTTTATTATTTATCCTTATACAATAATCAATAAACACAAAAATTTTAACTTGATTCTTGTCCACTACAGCTAGCTACACTACCTTTCCATTCCTTGTTGGTAATTGTGGTGACGTCCTCTGGCTTCTTAAGTCATTAGTGACCCATTTCCCCCCTTCATCTCGTTCTTCTCCTCCCCCCTCCCTCCCCCTCCATCAATTTCTAATCGCTGCAACCATTGTTCCATCAAACACGATAAAATCTAATGCAATCATTATCATTGCAATTGAAAAATTCGATGATGCCTGCTCTGTTAGTTGAACCTCGTCCATCAGAGCATCACAGACCCACTGTTGACCACTTTTCCCTTATCTTCTCTCTCCCATTTTTTATTGTCTCAAGAATTGGGGGAGTTGTTAGCCCGCCCAGTTCCCCTGATTTTTAGGAGGGACCGATTCTTGGTTTTTATGGTCTGATCAGCCGATTCGATTCGTTTTTCATATATTATTTATGTCAAAAAACTGCATTTTTTTATAGTGTAAGTTCAAGATGAAAGAATATGAAGAAACTAAAAAGGGTAGAATGCTATAAAGTGCATAAAATAGATGAGATAGAGATAGGGGAACAAACATGAGTGTTATCCTAGTTCAACTTTAAATCAAGCCTATATTTATTATACAAATCTGAACTTAAGATTTTCCCTATTTTTCCATGAGCCACTAAAATTTTTTACTCACATTATAATAAAATAGGGAACTCTATCCCTTTCTCAAGGTTTTCTCTGAAACCTAATCTAAGAGAAACCTCTTCCTATGTTTCTTAGGAGTAAAGAAGAGAATATAGATGAAGGTTTTACGTAAACTCTTCACTAAGAGTGAGTTTACAAATGAAGCACAACTACTAAAGAGAAGAGTAGCTTAGGAGCTCAAAGAAATTTCACATTATGAAAGTTTAGAGCAAGTTCTTAGTGTTTATGCCTCGGATAGAACTTCACAATTTATATTTTTGATTAAACTATCTGTTATGAAACTTCAAAATTTTTTTTTGGTGTATTAGTAACAACCAACTTCTCATTTTTCAAAATTGATTATATTTGTGTTAACAACAAATTTGAGAAAATATAGACTAACTTTTTCCAGTAATTGATTGTTAATCTCAGGAATTTTTTTCCAAGACCAACAAAAACTAACAATTAAATTTTGCTAATAATTAGTTATTAGTCTTGAGTTTAGGGTTTTCAAAATGCCCAGCAACAACAGTGGATTGCTGTATGATCAATAATCAACTATTTGTCTTAATTTCTTAAAGATCACTTGATTCCAAACAAAAAACCAACAACCTTTAAAATACTTTTAGAAAAACTTTGTCTTGAAGAAATTTAGAGAGATTATCAAGAAAAATTTTGAGTTCCAAAACCTTTTCTTCTCTTTTTACAAAGATATCATAAGCATATAAACTATTAAAGTCTTCATCTTGATCTTGAGCAAAATCCTTAACAAAATGATCTAAAATGTTTATAATCATCAATTTTTAAATTTTGCACAAATAGGATCAACAAAAAAAAATCTTCTCCACCTATTCATGGGATGTTGGAAAATATCTTCAAAGTTAGTTAAACTCAATGTTGCTGGTTTAAACCAAACTATGAATTTTGCTTACTAAAAGCAAGTCTTTGAATTGTAGGTTTTTTTTTTTTTGGAATTGTTATTGATAATGGAAATATTTGGAAATTAGAAATTTAATAAATAAATTGGACTCAATTATAGCACTTGTATATACAAAGAGGTATAAAGCTTAAAAAGGAAAAGTTTCTGGCAGAAAATGACATAACTAATTTATACACTTTATAAAGGGTGGATTGCTTTTATGTTATAATGAAAAGTTATGAGATTATGAAGAGCACATGTTTGCCCACATAAAACTTTGGTTTGGTGGGGTTCTGTGTAATGACCATGGAGTCTGGTGCATGGGTCTTATCGGTAGCATTGGTAGATCCACTAATATGCACGCGGAGCTTGGAGGCAGGTTTGTTCAAGTGTGTTTAGCATCTAAGGAGGGGTTGAATTGGGTGACCATAAAGTCAAAAACATTTTGTGAAAAATAAGTTTTTTTTCAAAGGATCACCCAGAAAACAAGCTTTTCTTTTTAGTAGGCAACTTGCTCAGAAAAATGCACTGCCAAATATATGTACTTTAAGCCTAAGAGTACCTTACTTGATGTATTCAGTTTAGAATACTCAAATACTTAAGTTATGCACAATTGATTTATCTATATAATGATAATCTTATTGCTTTAGAGCTAGGATGTTTCACCATTTTTAAAAATATATGATAGTTTAAAACTTAGTTTGTCAATGAGCAAATAACTTGATCAAACAATAAGTAAACGTAGTAAATAAAGATTTAGGATAGAGAAGGTGACACCACGATGTATAAATGTTGGGATCCATAAGAAATAAATTTTACGTCTTCTCTTCAAGTACAAAGTCTGAAAATTTTATAATAGGAGCAATTACTATACAATAAGGAGGCAGTCCAACATTTACAAACCCAAATCGAGGAAGCACATTGCTTTTATAAACCTAATGCTAGATTTTGCTCAAATGAGAACCTAGCCAAACTTTAAGCCAGGGAAGACACCTGGCTTTTACGAACTCCACACCAAGAAAAAGTCCCACCACTTTTACAAATCTCTACTAAATTTTGCTTAAATGATAACCTAGCAAAACTTTAAGTACATTAAGTTTTTTATACTCCAAGAACCTAGCAAAACTCTAATAGATAGATTAATGCTCACAAGAGCCTTTCACTCAATAACTCCTCAAGAGTAGATATGTCAATAACAGCTTGAACATTGCAGAATGGATTTTATCACTTGAATGCTATTTTACTCTTATCCTCTTCTTACTCAATGCCTCAATCTTGGGTACTTTTATAGCTAGCCCTTCTAGCAGTTGGAGCCTCTTGAAATTTGAATTGTGAACATTTGAAATCCCCGATCCAACCATTGAGTGTGACTTGCAACTTTGATTTTTGCACATTTTGAATTTTTGCTCTTTGCCTGTTCTGCTTGCTCGTTTCCTTTTCCTGGCATACTGTAAGACCTTCTTTGTATTCTATTTGTGTAGCTCGATATATGCCTTTTAAGATGGCCAGCCTACAAGCTCTGGTTTGCTATTTAACTTGTAAACTTGGACAAATTTACGAGTTTAGGTAAGAAAAACGCATTAACTCGCACTTAAACTCAATTTTGATAAACTCGTAAGCCAAGTTTGCGAGTTTATAAAACACAAGTAGTTGTGTTTCTTTTTCTAGTTTCTTAATCTCAAATCATTAACCTCACTTTTATTTCATTACTCTGCCCCAACCTAGCCCATAAATAAATAAATAAATACAACCCAAAATGATGTGATTTTCTCTGCTACAGTTAGTAATACTTGAGAAATCCTCATCAACTCTCATGCTGCAAAATGCAACAAGCTTCTTTGACCCTCATTTGAATTTTCACTTTTAAATTGTACTTTTATGGTTATATTATATATGAATTTGTTTTATAATGCAATAAAGACTCTTATTATTTATTTTTTTTATTTTATATTACATTTTAAATATTTTTGTTTTGAGTATATTTATTTCATTATCTATTTACTAGTGTAAACTCTTGCGAGTTTACGATTAAAGTTTAGCTACCTTCTGACGTGTTTACTTAAACTCTCAAATTTGACAATTATGACAGCAGCTGATCTTTAGTTGCTTTTATGCTTACAAAAGATTTCTTTGTCTCTTAACACTTCTTACAAGTATGAAAAGTTTACTTTATCTATGAGAAAGTGCTTTAGGGCCTATTTGGAAGTATTTTCATTTTATTGTTTTCTAAAAACAATTTTTTAGAACAAAAACAAAAAATAATTTATGTAGAATAAAAAAAAAACTTGTTTGGATGTAAATTTTGAGAGCATGTGTTTTCATTTGGGTATGAAGAGATTTTCATTTGAGAACATATATTTACAACTTTGCCATTAATAAAAATTATTTTCCTAATATGTTATCTATGTTTTAAAAGAAATTTAGGAACAAAAACAAGAAAAACAATTTAAATTTATTCTTTGTTTTTTATTTTTTTAGTTAGTTTTAAAAAACAATGTTCCAAACAAATTTTTTTTCCTTTGTTAAAGTAAACAATAAAACCATTTTTGAAAACAATTCCAAACGGGACCTTAACCTTTTGTGCCTAAGTTTTAATTTTTCTCTCATTATGTTTGAGTTAATTAATTTACTTCTAACTTTTATAGTTGACTCATCAAAAATATATCAAATAGTGTTTTCCCGGCAAGGTGGTCTGCAAAGTGACTCTCAAGCGGCGCTGCTTCTCATTACTTCAGGAAACTATGTGACTCATCTATATGAAATATTGTGGTTCATATCCTTACTCATATTCTTAATTCATGAGGATGGCACTTGACTTTCACACATATTCTTAGAGAAGCCAATGTTATAGTGCCATTTGCAAGTAAACTTGAGTCTCACATTGGAAGTAATAAAAGGCTTATACAGAGTTTGGCACCTTCTCATGCAAGTTACTTTTAGGAATAAATTCTACCAAATTTATCAGCCAATTAGTGTCCTGATGCCTTAGCCAAAATGGGTGCTGAATTTTAGAAAAATAATTGTTATATATATGGTTTAGAAAAAATAATAAGTGAGTAAAATAATATACACTTAAAAAATAAAGAAGATAAATAGGATAATATTAAGAAAATTGTTATATATATATATATAAAGAATTTTTTTTTTGGAATAACCACTCCCAATTCAATGTGGGCAATTTCCTCGTGGCTGAACTTTGTTGTTTTGTTCGTGTTTTAATTTCTTTTCCTTTGCATAAAAAAGAAAAAGAATTAAAATACAAAATATTTTTGAAATATCAACCTTTTTATTTTTGAAACTTAGATATCTTTTCATCAAAGCACTATCAATTTATAATATTTTTTAAATAGCAACCTTTTTATTTAATCATAATAAAAAATTATCAATCTTTTAAAATTTCAAGACAATTAAAATAAATGGAATGCATTTTTTGAAGTAAACTTTGTATAAAGAGAAAAAAAAAACATGATGAAGCTTAACATTCTTAATTGAATGAACAAAACCCTTATATCCTACATGATTTAGTATTACTACCAAACGTTATTTTAAAATTTTAAAATTATATGGAACAAAAAGATCACACATTTAAAGTAGATTGTAATATTACTTTCTAAGCTTTTTATTTAACATTTTTTACCATGGGAGTTTTACACTAAGATGCTATATTTATATTCAAAAAAAAATATATTCTTGAAGCACCATTAATGAAGAGATATTGGAATAGGAATAAGTATAGGATCTATGTTTTGATCAAACACATGGAAAGAAAAGCATGGTTCTTTCAAAGCTTGCAATGTACTAATCCAACTTTAGTAGGATAAAAGGTGTGAATCTTCCATGTTTCAGATATTTCACACAATCAAACTTGGGAAAATTTCTTATACATATGTCTTGTTTCATGTAATTAGTATAATATCTAATAAAGTGATATTAATATTACATTATAAGATTTAAGTAAAATTTATCTTATCTTATTTAAAATATATACATAACTTATATTTAATATTTATTAAATATTATATGAATAACGTCTCTAAAATTCAGTCTTTTGAAACAAAAAATATAATAAATTTTAAAAATAATTATATAAACTTAAATTTGTGATTTTTATCAAAAGTATTGATACTATATAACATAAAATATCAAGATATAGAATATTAATGATTTAAAATTAGTATATCTAATACAATAGTTGAAAGCTATTAAAATAATACAACTAATATTTCATAAAATTATAAATTAAAATCTTAAAAATATAAAATTTCATATATATTTTTAATAATTTCAGAGATACTTAAATTTGAAACTATAAATATTTTAAATGTTTGTGTATTAAATGGATATTATAAATAAATAATATAATAATATACAGAAGACCAAGAAAAATCATTAAAATTAACATGCTAATAAATGGAGAGAAGTTTCCAATTTATGAGTATCTAATAATTCGTATTATTTTTTATTATTATATTTATTTTTTTATAAAGTGTAATATACTAGTTATTTAATTTAATATAAAATTAAGAAATAAATATAATTTATATTTTTATAAAATTAAATATTATTTTAAAAATAAAAATTTTATACCGTACAACTGAGAAAATAGTAAATAAGAAAGTTTACTCTTAAAATAATAATAATAATAGTATAATTCTGATAAAAAACTTAAAATGAGGTAAGTGAACAGAGAAATATTTTTTTTCCACAAAATAACTTTTGATAAAATTTATAAAATATTATTTTTAATGTTATTATAACTTATATTTTATCTCTTACATTCTATACTAATTGGTTAAAAATATTTTTTGTAAATTTTGAAAGAAATAATTTTATAAAAAACTTGTAGATCATATCAATAATAATATACACAGATTTTATAAATAAAACCATTATGACACATAAAAAATTATGTTTATATATATATATATTTATTGTTAGTATAATCTACATATTTTTTTATAAGTTTAATTTATTTAAAAAATAGAGTTATTTTTAAAACATTTCTCAAATAAAAAAAAGTAAATAATAATGAACAATTAAAAACAATTGAGAAATTTCATTAACAACTGTAATTATAGTTGTGGAAGTACTACCATTCCTCATGAAAAATTGATTCCGTCCCGTCAAAGACGGATCTGCTCTCAGCTTAGGGCTGTGACGAACCAGGACAAGGATTCCCTCATTTTTTTTTTATAGAAAAGAGTATTATAAAAAATTAAAAAAATTGAAATAAAATATTAATAATTTTTAATTTATAAGAAATTAATATTAAGTTAATAAAATTTTTTTAAATAATAAAATTAAATTTTTAATAAAAAACTATATTAATATTTTAATGATATTTTATTTAATATTAATTTAACAAATTTTTTTTTAAATAAGGTTAAATTTTTATATTTATTAATTTTTTTAAAAACTTATTAATATATTTTTTTAATTTTTTAATTTTTTATAATACATATTTTTTATAAAAAAAATGACCTTCCTTTTCATAAAAAAAGAGGGGATCCTAATCCGACGAACCACGCGATCTGACGCGTCCATCTAGCTTTGTGTAACAAAGCCGATCCATATGCGATAAATTCGTTCATAATGCGCGGGACCCACTGAAAAACAACACGGCACATCTTAACGCTTATCCACGCGCTTTGTCACTGTTCGCAGGTTTTCCAGGCTTCACCACGTGTCTCTCTCTTTCATTTTCTTGTTCTACTTTCTTTCCTTTTCCTTTCTTATTTCTCTCTCTCTATTGTTCGAAAAATCCGCGATTTCTCCTCTCACTCTCTGCAGGACAACGACGATCCTGGCGGGAAGTATCAGATCTTCCCCACTCCTCAATTTACCATTCTACCCTCATCGCCACCTCCACCGCCGTCCTCCACCTCCTCCTCCTGTTTTAACACACTGTAACAAACATTAGTTATTGAAACTATAAATCACACACGTCTCCTTCCAAAGCTCCAAGAGTCAAACAATTCTCGGTCCTTCTCTCTCTTTCTGACTTTCTCTCTCTAACTTTGCCATCACACGCCTTCGGACCCAAGCAATTGAATTCCTATCGCCAGCACGATTTATTGTCACATTAAATTGCTGTTGTATCGACCTTACCTGCATTTATACTTATTCTGGGTTTTGGTTGTTTTCGTCTGTGTCGTTTCTTCTTGTCCCTTTGATCGATAAGCCTCCCTCCTGCTCGGTACAGTAGACACGCACCCTTTTACTTCTTCTCTCCCCTTCCCCTCTTTTATTTTTGTTATGAAGTTCGACGGTGATTGCTTCATTTTATTATCCCTCCTCATCGTATATTCTCCATTTTCATGGAATTCTCATTTCTCAGGTCTTCTTTCTCTGTCTTTTTATGCGTATTTTCATTTAGAATCGAGTAAATGTTTGAGGAGACTGATGGGTGTGTTGTTGTTTTCCCTTTTTCTCTTGAAATTAAAGCTAACGGTAGTGGCGAGTTTGGACTAGTTTTGGGTAACAAGAAGGGTATAGAAGGTGATCTTGATGGGGAAAGGTAACGCTGGCCGCTGCATCTTTCCTCTTACGAGTTTGCAAATTGGGTAAGTTTTATTAAAGGTGCTTAAATTGATCATATCATGCTGTTATGCAATTGCTGGTGGATAGAATTATTCGTTATAATGCATATTATTTTTTTCTAATTATTATTATTTACGGGAATTATTACTATTAATATTAATTAACCTGGAAGGAGGAAAATATTTATTTGCTCGTAGGCTTGGTATTTTTCTTTGTGCCTCTTCTATGAAAATTTGATTTTAGTTTAAGTTCATTAATTTTGCTTCATGGCCAATATCTGCAAATAGTATTATGTTTATGTAATGTGCTGACTGGTGCTTCCTTTTGAGCTGCATAGAACAACTTCAATTGAATTATGATTGACATAATAACTTGAACAATGTGACCAGCAAGTTGACAATGGAAGTGAGCGAGTTTCTGGTTTCTTAAGAAGGAATGAGGGCTACCTGCTCTACTTTGGTACCAAGTTTTATTTAATTTTTTTTTTTTTTTGGGTGTTCAAGTTCCTTTCAGATCGTCAACTTGCTTGTCATATTGTTCAAAATTTTCAAATCAGAAAAGAAAACTGTTGGAAGTGCGGCTGATTTTGCTTTCAATTATGATTAAATAATTTAGCGCATGGACTTGTTGAAAGTTCCTTTTACAGTTACTTGAAAAGTTTGATAAGGACAAATGGAATAATTTCACAACTGATCATTATCTAGTGTAGTTACTAGTGACATTTTTACTAACACTCAGTTACAAATGTACTTCAAAAATTTTTGTTTTGAAAATTTCTGTACTTATCATACTTGATCAAATTCATCTTTTGTGATGTATGTTGTGACACTGCAACTGGTCGTTATCAAGTGTAATTAAATTTTAGATAACACTTGGTTAGCAATGTCATTTTTAAATTTATCTACTTCTTATACTGACCCAATTCATCTTTTGAGATGTATTTTGCAGAGACTTGCAGTCTTACCTCTCAGATCTTAACCTTTTCCTTGCCAATGATAGTAAGAAAATATATATTTTGGTTGACAACCGACCATGGTTGAGAGACCTCGGTTCTCGGAAAGCACACTTTTGGCAGTTGATGGTTACTAAGGTTGCTAAAATACCATAATTCATTGAAGTAGTTTTCATGGAATTTCGTCCTGGAATAAAAGTTACATCATTTTTATTGAATTCCAGTCGAGGTTATCTCCTTTTGCTAACACCAAAGCTCGGAGAGAGAGAAATCAGGGAAAGGATGTTTATTCTGGATCAAGCACAAGTAAACCGAAGAACTTTCTGAGATGGTTCTCATTGATTGATGCTGTGATGTTATCAAGAAAGAGGGTTTTGCTGCCTGTGAAAAAGCTAGGAAATTCTTTGCAGTTTAGCAGTGACTTACAAAGGACCTTGTATGGCTTTATTGTATTTGAAGTTGCGTGGGCCAGTGTCCGTGGAATCAGCTACTTGAATGAGCTTCAGGTACCACATCTCCTACATACTCCTTATTCTGTTTGCAGTTGTATATACTATGATGCCCTATTGTTTTTTCGTTTGGTCTGCAGACTGATACCTCATTGGCTATAGAAGCTAAATTTATGCAAAGATGGGAATTTGATAGCATTGCTCAAGCTGCAAGCTGTATATCTTCATGGTTTTCAGGAACACTATCTGAGCAGCTGCTTTTGAAAGAGCATTTGGATTCTGCCACAGGTAGTAACAGGGATTCTAATATTTACTTTTATGTGAGCGTGCATATCACACATCCAAACTTAGGATAGCCTTGATAATCATGTGTCTGGTGGTCTATGATGTTCGTGTGCCATGCAAAAGCATGGATTTAGAATACATGTGCTAAACTGATGAGACATAAATGCGTACCTGCCAATGTTTGCATCTTTAAACATTCATGTTCTTTTAGTTCCTATTTTTTCTGTGTCTGCTCATTTAAATAAACCATACATTCATACATCTATCCATGCAGTGATACATTCTCTCTCTCTCTCTCTCTCTCTCTCTCTCTCTCTCTCTATATATATATATATATATATATATATATATATATAT
>JASKGM010076997.1:2139-15214 GCA_034509205.1 Ceratonia siliqua
GAATTTAAGAATACCACCACCCATGAGAATATTTTGAGAGAAAAGTTGATCAAAAATTATTTTTAAAAATTTTAGTTTCTTAAAAATATATATATTCTTTATTTTTCAAATTAAAATTTCTAAAAAAAAAATTCTCCTACAAACGGCCTTGGGGTTGGAAAACAACACTACAACAATGGAGTATTTTTCAGATGGTGGAACAGCCTTTTATGAAATAAGGCATCACCTACAAAATAGATTCGAACATGCCACCTCTACATACCTGTCATCACGGTAGAGCCCTTGTTACGAGAGCCACATAACTTGCGTTTTTCTTTTTTGCCTTTTTTGTATTCATTGATTCCGTGCAGGTATATATCGCTTATCAAGGAAATCGCCAACTAAGTGAAAAAGAAAGAAACCATCGCCAACTAACCCATAATCCATTGCATGATGCATCAACTGGTGCACCTCCTCTGTGCCAGGCTTTAACGTGTTGTTTAGCTGTCCACTGAGAATTGCTTGAATGATTGAATTAACGAGTGGAAATAACTCTTCACATGATAAATCGAATCAAACTGATCCATTCAAGAGACCATTTGCACTTTCATCAGCAAACAACTCCATTTTCTAATAAAATGATTGCATTTTTTTTCTTTGGAGGGGAGGGGGGGGGGGGGGTTATAAGATAATTTTGTGCTACAAAACGAGATGACTTACTTGAAGAATATTTCGCTAAGACAAGCGTTCCAGCAACGGTGTCAATAGTGAAAATGTAAAATATCATATAATTTGTACCCCAAATACCATCCATGATACCATCGGCATATGTGATTCTATACACCTATCTAAACTCGAGGGTAATAAATCAGAATCAAACTGTTATATGCCCTCAGGTCACTGTATAATAGTACAATTTTATCCACTACAGAGATAATATACAATTCTGGCAGTTCTCAACAGAGTCCCTTTACAATGAGATCCTATTTTTCTTCAGATGAATGGACGATGCCCCATTTGCAAGCATGCTAAGCAGAATAAATACAGAACAGAAACAACATCCACTTCCGATCCAAATATCAGAAGGGGTTACCGATAATAAATAAAACATCAGCCAACCCAAGTAAGTTCCAGTGGGCTACAAAGAATGAGCTTTTAAATCTGGTATTTAAATTACAAAAATTGGGACTCCCCGAAAACTATTATGTGCATAAAGAGAGCTGCAATGCTTACAGGTAGCAACATGGTGAGAAAGTCTAAATCTGAGCAGCTCACACTCACCTGTCCTGCATTGATGTACTCATCCTTGCTTGTAGTCACAGAGACATTTACAGATAATGAACCTAGGCAGCAATTTGAAATTAAGACTGAGTAACGGATCATATATATTCCTTGCAGAGAAGCTAGATATTTGTGGTGAACTTACAATCATAGTTGGCCCATCCAATTCGTTGATGAGCTAAGTCATACACAAAAATCTTATCTTTTAGGACAAGATCTGCAAATAAGGAAACAACAAAGTCTATAAACTCAATACTTTCAAAATAAAGGAATATCTCACTTGCTGATCCAATACATTAGATGCATAATTGACACAAAATAAACGTGGGAAGGCAAATTTATGATTATCATTCATGGCATTTTCAAGACAAAACAAAACCAACTTTTATCAACATGTAAAGCTTCGTAAACAATACTTATTTCGTCCAAGTCTTTGTGACTTTAGTCTGTTTAATTAATCTTGTCCAGGGTCTAACCTCCTAAAATTGAGACTCCCTCCTGCACTTTCTGGAAACCAATACACCACATTGCAGCACCATCCTGTTAAAGCAAAGAGGCACATCAAAGTATAATCAGTGGACCGGAATTCATAAGAATAACTTCTCCATAAATAAGGAAAAAAATGCAACATTTGACCAAAAAGAGAAACAGATGTATTTACATGGAAACCAAAACGCATAAGGTACTGTTCTGGTTTTAAAACCATGGACGCTCCACCAGCGAAGTTCAAACTGACTGGAGGAAATATATCACCTACACTGAATAAGTAACAAGCAAATTTTAAGGAAACTTATTGAAGTCCTATAAAGACATCTCTCTTTATGATGGAAGAGAACTAGGAGATTTTTATGGCAAACATTTCAAAATTAACCTGGTTGAGACCAAATAACACTGGTTTCCTTTTGAAATAATGGCATTGGCGGACTGTGACACAATGGTAGTTATCTGCACATTCATTAAGAAATTCAACATTAATACATGGTATAGGTAAGGTCAATATTATTTAATATAATACAAGATAAGTAAGCCAAGGCCTCAAGCAGAGCTAAAGGGAATGATTTGTTTGCATCCCTTCCACACCCCAATTTAAAATATACTAATAAAGATAAAAATAATGTGAAGCTCGAAATGACGTTCAATTGCTAAAGTATCTGAAGCCATGCAAGGCCCCATTAAATCACAGGAGTTTTAATGAAAAACAATGATTAGTTAAGATCAATGATGTTTTGGAAATTTATCAGCATCTGACTTAATTAAACCAGCTACTGGATAAATAAAAAAAATATAGATGAAATCAATGGACAAAAATGCCACTGTCAGTCTGAGATCTCAGAAAATATCAGATATAACAAAAGACATGTGAGATAAAGGACATAAGTGGGCCATGATGAGAACTACGTTACTTAATGTCATGGTTATTTGCTTACAATGTACAAAATCCTCATTATTGAAATAGTAATCAATTTTAAAACAAGGAATACCTCAAATTAACAGCATGGCTTTCTGGTTGAGACATAAAATCCTTTTTTATATTATTCTGAAGCATAACTGCTTATCATATAATATGTAAGAGTGTAGGAGGGTATATTTATGTGCTGAAAGAGATTTATTTGGAGATAGGCAATGATATCATGGAATATAATGTGCCCAATACAGCATAATGTTTGAAAATTACAACAGAAGAACAAAAAAACTTACAGCATTGACAAAAGGATCATATGCTTCTTGAACAAGGTAAGCCAAGGTTGTACCAGAGTCAACTATAGTTCCTCGATTGTTAGATGTTGCAAATACAGCTGAATTAATTGGGAGAAGTTTTCCATTGACAGCAATGCTCTGAAGATTTAAGTTGTAATGAGGCCTGAAATTTGATTAGGGAAGTAGTCAAATACACTGCAATATAATATATAGAACTGCAAGTTATTAAACAACAATAATAACAGCATAGCAAGCATTCGAAGAACCTGAATTTTTGGCAGTAATATCACCTTTTATATTTATTTCAATAAATTAAAACAATACATTGTATATCACTTTTTATTTTCAGCTTAAGAAATTTATTTCTGTAAAGTAAAATAATGCATTGTGAGGTGTGGGATTTAAAAATATAAAAATCTTGAAAAAGGTATTCCCTATCCAGGTTGTTTCACACTCGTTCATAAAGGGTGTGACATTTAACTTTGTCCAATATAGAGAAAACATAAAAAGACACCAAGGCCTGGGTTAGGAGAGGCCTCAAAGGAACCAACCTTCATAACAATAACATCAAGAGAAACCCAGATAAACATACTAGGCTAAGTACAATGAGGTGGAAGTTATCCTTTAGAAAATTTTAATCGAGGCTAAAAGATGAAATATTTTTCAACACACTAAACATTGATATGTAGCACCAAACAAGAATCAGAAGTTTTATGTAAGCTAGGGGTAAGGAATCATGTTTAATGAACTCTCAAGTGAAAAGTGATCAAATGGCAGTGTTGATTCTTCATTTCCTGACATCCAAAATAGTGTAACATATCCAAAATGATTATTTTAGAAAATTGCTAAAAAAGTGGTCAGCCGTTAATGTTTGACAATAACATAAATCCCTAGTTTTCATGTATTTCTTGAAGAAATGCATACAACTTATACATTTCCTTCATATTAATATGATGCAATATTGAGGAAAAATGCTCCACCAACTTGGGAAAGAAAACAAAAAAGAAAATGCAGAAGAGAGGACATACTGTGATGCGACAAGTGGACTATAAACAATACTTGGCTCCAAAATCTCACCGAGAACTAGTATGCCTCCTCCATTGCCCTCTCCTTTTAAGCAGTGAGAGAACACTTTGGGGGTTGTGCCTCGTGATGACAATTGTGATATAACGGATAAAGGACCAGGGCCAAACCCAAAAATTCCATCCACTGCTTTATCTGTCTTAGTCAAATCTCCAGACTGATAGGTGCTACACCTATTCCCAAAACAACCATCCAGAAATGTTCATTTCAGTTACCAAAATCCATATTAACAAAAACTTGGGGGGCAAAACTACAATAGAAGAAGCATTACGTAAAAGTGTGAACAACTCAAAATAGAAGATCAAACCCCATTTATTTACCTGTTCTTCCTTTTTATTTAAAAATTCACTTACTGACAAATCATACATTGCCAATTTTCATCCCTCCCCCTCAATTCCTCCCAATTTCTCTCTTACCAAACATGCCCTACATTTCCCACACGCACTATACTTATGAGATTACTATTAGCTTGACCCAGAATATTAGGGTAAAAGAAGTAATAATTTAGAAAGATGGACTCCTCTGACGCTCTCAGACCTCTCTGTTTTTTAATTGTTCCCAACCCCACACTGAGCGCACACCTTATTCATAAAAGCATAAGAGCTCACCCAAAAACAATGTTAGCTGAAGAGTTAGTCAGCATAGACTGTCCAAGGATCATGTCGAAATACATGGCATCCGATACATAGTAACCCGATGTCCCACTTCCATCCCCAAACTGAAAGGTGTAGCTGCATTGATTAGTCTGCGGGGTGCACTCAGCAGCAGCATTTTGAGTAGAAGAAGTGCATATTGGGTCTGAGCAGGAAATCAGCGCAGCTGTGGATGAGCTGGCTGTGTCAAAGAAATTGAGCTGAATCTGTAGAGTAAATACCATAACCAACAACAAGGCATTATGCTCTAGATTGTCTCATTATTTACCAAGTTACCACGTGTATGAATAATAAGAAGTAAAAGTATCAAAATCATACCGCCAGTCCACTAGATTGAGGGCAATCACTGCAAGTATTGCAAGTAACCCACAAGATGTCACTTCCAGTATCAATTTGGACGTTGAATTCTCTTGGAGGAGAGCCCAGCTTCACTTTCGTATAATACAGCCTAAACAACAAAACCAAGATTAACCGCTGTTGAAGAGAATAGAACTTGTGAATTGTTAACCTTTGCTCTAAACAGTGTTTCAAAGAGAATGAAGAGTAAAGAGGGTAAATTAGAGAACAAAAAATAAATAAAAGGAGGGGCCGGGAGAGTGGGGAATGTCGAGAGTAAGGATTTGTGGGCACTGAAGCAAGGGAAACCAGCATTCATCCGTTAAAGGTAAGGTAATACAAATTTATAATCTCAGAAACTCGATCTCCATCCTTTATTTATTCATGGCACTCTCTCGGCATTTCATTGGGAGTCAGAAAAATCCAGTACAAAATAAATACCTAGATGAGTAGACAATAAATGCTTAACAGAGAAGGATGGAACACAGGATTAACAAGTAAACCAAGAACACCGTGATTTCAAGCAATTCGAAGCAACCCAATAAATGAGAGCGCATTAAAAGTCCATAAATGGGAAATGAACAGAATTCCAGATGCTGGAATTATCCGTACCCAATGGTGTAAGGATCGTAGGTTCCTTCGACTGAGAAGTCGACAACACCACTTACCACACCTTGCAAGATTCGAGCATGCCTAGCTCGGTCGCGAGCTTTGAGTGCTTCCAGTTCCACGCGCTGACTAAGAGGAAAAGCCCGTTCAAGAGGGAGGAAACTCCCCGGCAATCCACTATATACTGCCGATACCGGCACCAAAACGATGGACAAGGCCAAGAACATGGGAAGGAAACACCGCATTTTCGATGTTTCCTGGGTTTTCTTCACAGGATGTAATGGGAAAGACAGAGTTGGTGCTTGCTTCCGTGCATTGAGAGAGAAAGATAGGTGTTTCAGGAATCAGGAAAACAGAGCTGTTTATTACTGTTTATCGGCTAAATCCCAATAGATTAACAACGAAAGCAAAGATTTGGGCACTACTATATATAAGCCCGATGCTCGACTTCTTTAAATATTAAAAAAAAAACAATAATTCTGGCATTTTTTTTTCTAAGTTACATTTTTTCTTACGGATAACGCAGCAAATAATTATTATGTAAAATATTTTTAATATTTTCTGTGGACTGTGAGTGGGGACATGATATCTCCTCAGACACATGAAAGAGACCTTTTAACGCTACTCTTTATTTTTTAACTACCAAAAAATGATCCGATTTAAATTATTGTGTCCCTGCTGGTTATCCATCTTTAATGTGATGGATCAGAGAGAGAGAAGAGAATAGAACACTATACTTGTATGATAACTTCTGATTATCTCCTTTTGCAATGAGATTATGGCCCTTCCACAAACTTTGATTGAAAATTGCAACTACGTCTGTCGAACATACCAAGATTGAAAAGATAGAAAGAGACACGTGAAAACAGAAAACATGCATTAAAATCAACATGAACAGGGGATTGAAACTTCTTATTTGTATTATAATGAAAAATAAGCACGTTTAGAATATTATTGTGATTTGAATCACTCTCATTTTGAAAGAGAATATTTTTTTCATTTGTTTAAAATTAGTGTTTTTATTTGAAAACAATATATTGTGGAATTTTTTTTCCTGTGCATCGTTTTAGAAATGTTTGAAGTATAATAAAAATAATAGTTATACAAATATATCTGAAAATATTCAAATAGAATTAAATTCATCATTAAATAATTTATATGATGTGAATTATGACATTTATTAATTATTGACCCATTATATTTTATTGAAATTCACCTACCATACCAGATTAGCTGTTTTATTAACTCCATATTAATTCAATTATAAAATAAAAGAAAATGGTGAGAGATGGTAAAATAAATAATTCTTTGACTTTTGTCCTTTAATATTATAATAAATTTAATATAGTTAGTTTATTTTTAATTTGAATAATATTAATTTAAAGTGATTATTTGAAAGATAATCAATTAAAAATTAAAATCAAGTTGAAGCACGTTATTTCATTTTCTTTATTTTTTTGTGTAATTTTACTTAATGATTTTTCAAATAATCATTATACATAAATAATAACATGTCTATATATATTAATAAATTCAACATCATCCTTTTTTTTTGTGAATGGATAAAATTATAATGGAGAAATTTAATTAATTTTTAAAAAATAGAAGGACTACATTATTTAAATTAAAAATAAATAAAATTAAAACATTTAAAAAAATTATATTTAAGCCCAATATTTTTTATTTGGGCTCGATATATAGCATGTAACCCACCACAACCATATGTTAGAAAAGCCCATACTGTTTTTATTTACTGAAGCCCATTTCCAAAGCGCACTCTCGGCCCTTCTCTTCAACACTGGATCAAAAAACAAAACCTCAGCCCACTTTCTCGTCTTTTGAGTTTTGACCAAAAACAAAAAAAACCACTACCGACTTTGCAGCTTAAGATAGACGCGACGTCAATAGCTTAGCAGTTGATCTTTACCTGTTGGCGGCGAAAGTTTTGACATAAAAAGGAGTTACCTCCCTCCAAAAATTTCACTTCACGGTGTAAACCTCTGGGTTCGCAAATCGTAGTATCATCGCGTTCTCTTTGGAGCCCCTTTAGTTCATCCGCTTGCATACCTATATTCTGCTATGGCGGAATCAGTCTCCGGTGACACACCCAGCCCCACTCCGCCGCCGGCGCCAGAACCCAAAAGTTGGGCTGATGAAGCGGAGGAAGAAGTCCCGGAAGAAATAAATGCTGCCTCGAAGAGTTCGGCGACAGTCTCGTCGCTCAACGTTGACGTATTAACAATCGACGAGAACAAGAAGGTTACTAAGTTCTTGAACGAACCCGAAGACTCTAACATCCAAGCGGTACGATCTCTAAAATCATCTTTTGTTTTATCTTAGATATTGTTACTTTCTAGTATAATGATGGGGAAGAAAGGGAGACAAGACAAGTCTTGATTTCATTTTCTGTGTGGGGTTATAGAACAATGAGTTCAATGAAGCCTGTATATTTTGAGTGTACATAAGAAATCCCAATGGAGCAACTGACAAGGATCCGGACTAAATTTGTGCGTATTCTGCCATCAAATAGTTTCTTAACGAGGAATAAGGTTTTCTCCGAGCTGTTCGCGTCTCTTAAAATTATCTGATAGGGAAAGAATTCCCTTTTCTTTTTGTTTCGCAATATTTGGTTGGTACATGGAATCCATCATTCGAGGGGCAGCTGGGTGGTGCTAGGGTCTGGACTTCCTCAACTAATGAATTCGAGGTTTGAATTTGATGTAGGTTACATCGGGTGATACTCCATATACTTCAGCGAGCACCTTTGAAGATTTAAATCTCTCTCCAGAGCTTCTAAAGGGATTGTATGTTGAGATGAAATTCCAGAAGCCTAGCAAAATTCAAGCTATCAGTTTGCCGATGATTTTGAGCCCTCCTTATAAGGATTTGATCGCTCAGGCACATAATGGTTCTGGCAAGACAACATGTTTTGTGCTTGGGATGCTAAGTCGTGTTGATCCTAAGCTGCAGGCTCCTCAGGCTCTTTGCATTTGTCCAACAAGAGAATTGGCTATTCAGGTGAGGTCCTGGGCCTTTCATTCGTTAATACAGTATTTGAACAGCGTGTCATGTAGTTAGAGCCTAATGGTGGTAACTGAATATGCCAGAATACGGAAGTTCTTCGAAAGATGGGGAAGTACACAGGGATTAATTCAGAATGTGCCATACCGGCAGACAGCAGAGATGCTCTTCCAATATCAAAACGAGCCCCTATAATGGCACAAGTAGTGATTGGGACTCCCGGCACGATAAAGAGGTGGATGACATTTAAGAAACTGGGTGTAAATAGATTAAAAATTCTAGTCTTTGATGAGGCTGATCAAATGCTTGCTGAGGTAATTTTGTCACGCTGATTAGTCTTGCTATTGTTTTAAATAGATTTTGAAGTATCATGGTATTTTAAGCTAAATTATCACATTTCCCTGTCTTTCTTCATGAACTTATTATTGCAACTTATTGGACAATTATTGGTACGTTCTTAGAAGTAATCTCAATTAGAAGATCAGAAATTATTAAAGTTGTAATACACCCTACATTCTTACTCTTTAATCATTGATCTCGTTCAGTAATAATTGCATTGTAACTATCCTTCAGCTATGTTTGTTAGTGTAGAGGGCACTTGTAAACCACTTGGCTCAACATCATACCTAATTCTAGTTAGTGAATACCCTCTAAAAAGTATGCCAGAGATCCTAGGTTATATAGTATAAGGTTTGGGGAATTGTTATGGTTTATCGACTTAGTCATGTGTATATTTTGAAATATTGCAGGTCTTAGTTGCCAAATATATTATGCCTTCATTTTATTAAGTATTGTAAATTCTACTTGCAGGATGGTTTTAGAGATGATTCCTTGAGGATAATGAAAGAAATAGAAAAAGTCAATGGACACTGTCAGGTCTGTTGGGCCCTCTTTCTCTCTCTCTCTCTCTTGTGCTCTTGCTAGTAGCATGCACTGATGCACAACAAGTTTATCCACAGGCACCACATGCACACAAATCTATTGTGGTGGAATACTTCTCATGTTTTTTCTGGCCCTTCTAGAACTAGTGAATGTCATCAGAAAGTAAATGCTTCATTCATTTTGGAAAAAAAATAAAATAAAACACTGTTCAATGGAACATTTAACTTGATAATGCTTAGCCCCACCAGTCTCTAATATTATGGTGTATATAAAGATAAAATCATCATTTGGTTGATGCTAACGAACTGCTGTAATTAAAAGTAATTTGAATACAAGAGAAATATAACTGTTATTTGTTACACTAACTAGTTGTGAAGAAGAGTCACTACATGCAAACATGAAGAAACTTTACTAAATATGATTGCTATATGTATATATGGGTCACATGTTTGTGTCTGCTTGTATGTAATTTCGCTGATATTTCTCAGTTTCTTTTCATATATCAGAAAATGCTGATTCACATACTATCCTATGTGTCAATAACTATCTTAATTAAGATCAGGATCTCTGATTTTTTCCATTGGCATGTATTCTCCAGGTTCTTCTGTTTTCTGCTACATTTAATGACACTGTCAAGAATTTTGTTTCAAGGACAGTTAAGAAGGATCATAATCAACTCTTTGTGAAGAAAGAAGAACTATCTTTAGAGTCAGTGAAGCAATACAAGGTGAACTGTCCTGATGAACTCTCTAAGATTGAAGTGATCAGAGATTACATATTTGAAATAGGAGAGAATGTGGGGCAAACTATTGTATTTGTGCGCACAAGAAATAGTGCGAAAATGTTGCATAAAGCACTTGTTGATATGGGCTATGAAGTTACTTCCATACAAGGTGCTCTTGAGCATGAAGAGAGAGACAAGATTGTCAAGGAGTTCAGAGATGGTTTGACTCAAGTTCTTATATCAACTGATGTTCTTGCCCGAGGCTTTGATCAGCAACAGGTGCTGGATTAGTTTGTTCTCTCTCTTCCCCTTCTGTATATATGTGATTGTCTGCTTCTGAATGTGCTGATATCCTTCCTTTGCATTTCTATTCAGGTGAATTTGGTTATCAATTATGATCTTCCAGTGAAACATACTGCTGAGTATACCCGTGAACCAGAGCCTGATTATGAGGTGTATTTGCACAGGGTTGGTAGGGCTGGGCGTTTTGGGCGCAAGGGTAAGCTTCTAGTTCATGACATGACATTGTATAGTTCATGCCCTGCAGTTTTCTGGGTTTGTAGAAATTGTTGTTTAAAGAACTTTCTGTTACTTTTTTTCTGTAGTGCTTGTGTAGCTCAGCTAAGTTGGTTGATTGACATGTTTACAGAAGAGACTATTTATATCCAACAAATCACTCCACTAGCATTAGCCATGCTTTCCTTTGTAATTGATTAATTGGTATTGTTTTCTTCGAAGGGATATTTGTGGTCATGCATTTTTTTAATCGGTTCAAAAGTTAATATAAGCTGGTTCTCTCTTTATTACTGATTCAACTGGTAAAATTTCAAGCAATTTGATTGGACAGCTTCACCTGGCTCAGTTGAGTTTCAGCAGTAGTTTGTACTTTTTGGGCTACACAATTACTACATGTATAATTTCAAATTTTCTGCTTTATCCTTTTATTGTAAAGGAAATCAATTTATTTCAACTTTCATCAAGTAATGCATGAGATTTCAGTGACAGTGTGAAATATTAAATTTGTTATCCCATTTGTTTCATGTGATCTTGTAGGTGCTGTATTTAACCTGATATGTAGTGAAAGGGATGAAAAGCTTATGACTAAGATTGAGAAGCATTTTGGCACCCATGTATCTGAGGTATGCTCCTAGATAATTGCCGTATTCATCAATCTTGTTGCTTTATGCAGTAAGATGCAAAATGTTGAATCTGCAATAAATTACGACTTGGCATTTTTCTAGAAAGAGTTACCAACATACACATCTTACATATATCTCATTACTTTCTTGATGTCACAGGTCCGAGAAAAAAGTGTTGAAGACTATAAAGGCGCTCTTAAGGAGGCTGGTTTATTGCAATGAAAAGAAAGAGGAAGGGAAGGACGGGCCTATGATCTTCTCTTCTTTTATGGGATGAGAAGCTGCAGTAGCTGAAGGATTTAGAGAACTTAGTGTTTGACACTGGAATGTGCTTCCTTACTGACAGCGCACCCTGGATTTGATTTTTATACTTGAGCACACTTTGACCACGGTACAAGAAAGTGGGGATGGAGAGTTTTTAGTCACTGTTTTAAAAAAAATGAAAGTGGTGGAAATTTTGCCTCTTAATTTGTTGGATGTTAGGTAAAATGGTAAAATTCTTCGAGAGTGGTATTTTCGTAGTTGTGGTCTTACTCCTTGAATAATGCTGAATATAGAGAATTCCGATTTGGTCGTGTGAAATGTTATGATATATTAAACCTGAGGCCGGCCTCTACAGAGTGAATTTTCAGGGTCTCCGGACAACTAATCTGGGGTCCAAATGTGGCGTCATCCATAATGGAGGGGAAATGACGTGAAGAACAGACTGTCTTAGCGGAAAATGAAATGAGCAGAATATACAACTAGAGCTAGTAACATTGCGTGGGTTTCCATCTCAGGTGGTTGGGCTGGATGGTTTTTGCATCAATCGCCACGGTGATTTTCTAGTCCCAATATAACAAAATATCTGAAATTTGAATTTGAATTACAATTAAATTTATATCGTTATTGTTTATGTTTAATTATAACAATTTCCAATTATTTAGAATATATATCTTATTATATATGTATATATGATAGCAAAAAATAATAGTCCGCAATATTTTGATTGTTCAAATAAATTGCTCCCTAGTGTTAATGCCGAAATCTAATAGTAAAGCAGTAAATGCGTATATAACAATCATTTTTAGAACACAAGCATGCCCCAATCCGTATACATAAAGGGGAAGGAATTTTCCTTTCCCTATTAATAAAAGAGAAAAGAAAAAGGTCACAATAAAGTAATTTAGAAGCCTATTTTTAAACTTTAAACATCCATGTCATCAAGATCAGGCAACGGAAACCTTAGAATTGCTGCTATACCCGTCAGCTGGGCTAGCTGTTCTGCTGAGACATGCATTGAGGAATATACCAAAGCCTTCCCTCCTGCCTCTTTCACTGATTTTACAATACCCACATATTTTTGCCTCGTCTTAATATCTGCGCTTCTATATAGATCATCCGTGATCAGAAGTGTCTCAATTGCCATCATCTCCTGTGCTGCCTCCACATTCCTAGCGCCGTAACATGCACGACCCGAGTTGGAGTTGCTGAACAACAACTCCCATAACTCTCTGAAAGCTCTAATCTCCAACACAACCTTGCTGTCTTTTATCATATTCATTACCCCGTTGTCATTCAGAACCTCCTTCAAATCACTCTTACATCCCGCAACTAAAATTCGTGATTTATTGTCTTCAATTGACTTCACCTTCAATCTTTTTGCTTCCGAGAGCAGGAACCTGCTAAAC
>JASKGM010077040.1:0-15206 GCA_034509205.1 Ceratonia siliqua
CAAGGAGTCCCAAATATCCTTCGCAGTATCCTTTTTCAAGATTGTTTCCAATATAGACCGGTCAATAGCTTGAAAAAGATAATTTTTAACCTTTAAATCTCTTAGCTTTAGATCCTCAATGGTTTTCTTCTGGATCTTTGTGAGCTCTGCTCCTTTTGCTGCTGCAGGTACACCTTCTTTAATCAAATTCCAGTACTCCTTCGATCTCAAGAAGTTCTCCATAAGCATGGCCCAATGGTCATAATGATATGTGAGTTTTGGAATTGCAGGTTGCACAAAGTTGTTGTCTATTGCCATCTGTGAAGGCTGCTGCTCCTCACTGGTTTACTATTTTCGAATCACTCTACTGTTTTCACCAAGCTCTGATACCAAATGTTAATTTGGAATCAGTTTACAATGCACACTTATAATTCTGGGAGAATAATCTGCTTTATTTGAATATCAGAAAGTGCCTTTTATAGGCTTTACAATTACTACATACGAGATTACTGAGGACCTATGACTAACTATCCTATAAATATGACAAACAGTAACATACTGAATAACAACTGCATGCAGGCATAACATGCATGTTTCTAAGACTTAGTCAACTGATAAACAGATAATAAAAACTGACACAGTAATAAAGACTCCACCTTCCTAATAGTTACCAACAACCACGATCTCGTGGTTACTAACAACCAGGATTTTTCATGGCTTATCAGTTCTAAATTTATACTATATAAGAAAATATTAACATATTATTTTTTAATTTGAACCTATGGTACATAATAATCCCATGTAATTTTAATTTCAATAGTGAGTCAACCTATTCAAAACGCACTTTGGAATCAAGTCTTACTAAAATTCTTATTCCACTCACTACTTTTCTAAATTTGATTTTACTTAATAAGCGAAATGAACTATTTATCGTATCTTAATATTTTAAATATTAAATTATCATATTCTGTTTTTGCTAACCAGGACGCATTGGTTAAGGTGTATTAATTAACAATGTTTTTATGAATAATATATTATTTCAATAAAGATTCATAATAATTGATAATGATAATAAATATAATTGATTTATAATTTTTGAAGACAATAATATTTTTAAAAAGAATTTACTTCCCCATAACAGAGGTTCAAATTAAAAAAATAGTAACATTTTAATATTTTTTATAATATACATATTCTTAAATTCAATAATTCAATAATTTAATATGAAACTAATTAAATAATACATATTAATATATATATATATATATATATATATATATATATAATATCATTGAATAACTTAAACATACATAAAACAAATTTAGAATAATATAAAATATATGTATTATTATTTATATTAAAAATTATCAAAATGATATTTTTTTAATTTTTTTTAGTTTTTTCATTGATTCATCGTTTTTTTTATCTGATTTTTTTTGCTACTGGTTTTGAGGATTTGATTGAACTGATAAAAAGACTGATTCAATGATTTTATGATCCAATCTATTTTTTTTAATAGTATTAATTACTGTGGCTGAGAGTCGTCAGCTTGAGGCTCAATTGATTATTAACTATTAACATAAAATTTCTTGAGTAAACAGATATTTTGAAAACACCAATATGTCTTAACTAGTAGAAATAGACTCAAATGATTTGTTTACAGAAAAATTAAAATAAACAATGTAATGAAAGTAAACAATCAGTATTCTTCTTTGCAGGGAACAAAATACACATACACGTACAACCCCAAAACCCTACCAAAACCTATAGTATATAACAAGCTACGAGACGTGGTCGTCGCCTTTAATTTTTAATGAACGAATCAGCATTCTTTCTACCAACACCAAGTGCCAGGGGACATTAATTGGTACAAAAAACTATAATTAAAACACAAAATATGTAACAAGCACCGTTTCTTCTGTTACTAACTCTCTTATGCTTCCACTGCTTCATTTGCAACCTCCTCCTCCTCCTTCTTCTTCTTCCCTTTCTCTACAGCGTACTTCTTTTTTATCAAATCAATGGGGTCATTCTTATGTTCTTTATCTATCATCTTACGTTTTCCAGCACTGCTGTCTTCATCTTCAACATCAGCATCCTATAATTTGACAAAATACAACAGGAAAACTAAAAGTGGTGGTAATCGAATTACACCAGCAACCATCTTGGAAACAGAACTTATAAGCAATCACAAGCTGAACAGTTCGGAAGTTGTGGTGAACCAGAAAAGACAAACTAGAAGGAATTGAACTTGAAAACCCACCTGCTTAATCTCCTTCCAAGGTTGTTCCTCCTGGTCATCAGGAGGAACATTGAGATCAATTAGCTGAAGCATGACCGTCCTAGTCCTCGTCGAAAAATCTGAAATCTTGTTGGCCGGTCCATTCGCTGATGCAGAATCAGTGCCATCACCCACTTCAAATGGCCCCATTGATTCCATCTTCTGCAGAACTTGATATGGCTCTGTGATTTTCATCCAACCCCTAAAGGACTCGAAGCCTTCAAGTCCTATAACTGTCTTTGCTTTCCTTAGAACTCTTGCTTTGCTTCGTCGGTAAGTCCCAGTTCATCTAAGTGAAGATAAACTAAGTTGTTCAAATCCACAACATTCCTATCCCTCGAAGCCGCCATAGCCATTGGATTCTGATTTCCGAAAAGGAAGTGATATATGATGAGTGCATCAGCAAATTTTGGTTCCGAAGAGCTGGGATTCCTTCATATATATATAAGCAGAAGAGGAAGGCCTTTCTTATTATATTGATATTATGGTGGAATTTTCGAGGTTGTATGTTATACTCTAATACTCCTAATTTAACTATGTTCTCTGACAACTTGGCGAAACGAAATATTCCTTAAATACCTATCACTACACGAAAGTGTAGTAAACTAAAATTTTTATAAATTTCTATTAATATTTTATCGGAATAAGATTTTTTTTATTTATTTGGAAAATAAATAACTTCAGATGAAAAAATCCATCAAATTTTTTTTTTAAAAAAATGATTTTACGCCCAAATTGATAAAAATATTTGGCCTTTAAATTGATTGCAATTTGGAATACCAAGCTTCATGTAAAATTTTTTTTCTATTTATGTAATTATTAGCATTTTGGTTCCTTGAAGCAGTTACTTTATATTAAAAGTGGTTTTACTTGGTATTAATACTTGATAATTCTGTTCAAATCTTGACTTTATTCCCAATTCAAATGTGGTATTTGTAACTGTAAATATCCAATTTTGTTCATGTAGTTTTTAGGGTATTAAAAAATAATAAAAAAATATTTAATTTACAATTTTACTCTGTTTAAAAAATAAAATGACAAAATGCCACAAATTCGAAATGTTTTGGCCCGATTCTTTTTCTTGCAACCCATTTTTTTTAAGGCCATCAACCCAAGTTTCTAGCCTAACAACCCACCCGGTCCAATAACCCAGCTCATTCTCTCTTCCCCCTGGAAGCCCTAACTGCAAGCTGCAACAATGGTCTCCTCCATTCCTCTGCACACTCACTCCCATCATGGTCCAATAACCCCATCTCTTCACTCACATCTCTCACAATCACGCAACAGCACACCCACTCTTCAGCCATTTTTCTCCCGTACCTGCTCTCTGATTCAACCACTCGGCCACCCCAGTTATCGGCTTATCGCTTCCTTCACGCAACCTCCACCCAACCTCTGAAACCCCATATCTCGGTACCCAATCCCCTGAAACCAGCGCCTCACTCACTCTCTGGACTCCCTGATTTCACGCCCTCTTAGATCGTGATGAAACGTTGCTGCTTGCCTATAAATGGAGCGAAGCCGAGAGCAAGAAAAAGAGGAGGTCTGGGAGCTGAAACCGAGAGTGAAAGAGATCATAGAAGAGAGAGCATGAATTAGAGGGATCGAAGGAGATCAAAGGGGGTTTTTCAGAAAGAGGAAAACCGAAACTAAAGAGAAAATTCGGAAGGGATTTCGGGTAGGAGAAATAAGAAGAAAAGCTAGTTTTTTTTTTTTTGAACATCAGAGTTCCTATTCTGTCAAGGTTTGCCGCCGTTTTTGTGTTATTTGTGCTGCTAAATATGATGATGTCTTGGTATTTACTTTTTAGTTTATGTTCTGTCAAAATTTGCTGCTGTTTCGATATTTTCCTTGTTAAAATGTGTTGCTATGCCTTCCTTCAACTTCATTAGGAATCTAAATTGTACATGGTGCATAATTTGCTTCAATTTTAAGATTTGAATCTTAAAGGCATGTTGCTGTAATTGTGATTTGCTATTCTTGTTTTCAATCTAATTTAGGTTTTAGACAAATTGTGTTACTATGATTTGGTTTTAATGTACCTTGTTTGATTCCCAAGGGACTTAATTTCTGCAAGATATGTTTATGGGGTTGTGTTGAGTCCATATTGACAGTATTCTTACTATTCAAATGGAAGCTCTGTTTTGGTTATTTACTTGATAATTTGAAATGAATGATTTTTAACTGGTTGGTTTAAACGTGAGTATAATCTATTTGGTTAGGTGTTCTGGTATGGAGTTTGATGACATCTTGGGATTTTTTTTTCATTTAAGAATCAATCCCGGTTCTATCCAGTAATTTCATTTTGATATTGGGCAACAATCTTTAAAAATACATTGATCAGGGTTAACATTTAAAAGGTTTGTTTTCAATCCTAATAATAAGGCCTTTGTCGTGAAATTGAGACTAGATCCAAAAATTTGGTTATATGCCTCTTAAAAATGGGGAAATTTTGAGCCATTCATATTTTCTTTCTTTTGGTAAAAGACCATGATGCTGTGAGTGATGTTAAACTTGTTGGGAACTATACTTCTGGGTTCAAATATTGGGTTCAAATTAGATGAAGAATGTTTTCTTAGTTTATGTTTCTCAGGATCATTGGAAAACAGAAAATGTCCCTTTAGCTCCTTAAATCAAAGTACAATATTCTAGTCATTATTATGTGTGGTTGTGCATATGAGATGCTTCTTGTTATTTCTTTAATTGGGGAATATAAATGATTTTTACATCTTATTTGAGAGGTATAAATTTTATTTATCTCTTATGTGGGTTATGTAAGTTTTTAATGGTTTGCAATATTTTGTTATGTTTATTGTGTTCATTACCCAGTCAATTTTTGTGAAACATAAACCTTTCCCTTGTTAATCCCTGTTATCTCTTGCTTATTATGTTATTGTTGTAATTTGGTACAATAAAGAGGTGTCTAGTGCTCCATGTTTCATAATGAATAAAATAAAAATAAGAGTAGGTTATAAGGGTCCAAAACTAAGGTTCCAAAGACCTTGTGGAATCAATTACGTGATATTGTAATGATAAATTTTGGTTGGGTCCCAAGGACCCACTGACTAAGCCTTCCCTAAAAGATTGCAAGGGACCCAATTTATTTTGTCAAGAAAGAAATCAAGAGTGTAGTGGAATTCTAGTGGAATTCCCATCTTGTTATCTAACTTTCAGCCTGGAAAACAATTTGGAGATAAAAAAGTGACTAAAATCCAAAGGTCCAACAGGATTGCTTTCAAATGAGGTTATTTTTAAAGAGTTTCAAGAGTCCACTTAACTAATCAATAAAATTATTTTAAAAGAGTCTAAGGCCTCATTTTCTCAAATGGCTCTAAGGATTCAATTAACTTAGTTTCTAACCGGGCTTAAAGAGGCTAATAGGATCAAATATTCTCAAGAGAATTTCATGAACTTTAATATTGTTTAAGTCATCTTAAAAAAAAAAGTTTGTTTTGGCCTCAATATTTTTAGCAATTTTATTTGGATTCCTTTTTAAGTATTACAGTTTGGTTTCAAAATTTTTAGAAATGACCTTTGGCCCTGGTCATCTCATGAATCTCATTCTTACTCCAATATTTTCATAAATGTTATTCTTTGTCCCAATGATTCATATTCAATGGACTTCTAGTGTAGTTTATTTTTTCTAAAGTCTTAATCTCTGTAGACATTCAGTGGAGTTATATACTTTTCAATGTTCTAATTTTCACGAGTTGAAAATTTATCTTTCTCAAAGTCCTGTCCCTTTCTTTTTCTAGACTTTAAGTGAATTTTATATTTTCTAAAATCTCAACTTTTCTATGACATTCAGTGGAGGTATATTCTCCCTAATGGTCCAATTCTATATCTGGGTTTTAATTAAAAATTTAATTTTTCTTAATGTTCTAGCTACATCTCGCCTAATTTATTTATCAAACTATTCCAAACTATTATGTTGACATTGATCCCTTTTGCGGTATGTAGGTACTGACTTGGTAAGGTAGGTATAGTTATTTATTTATCTATTTTTGTCCTTTATTATCATATTAATAAAAAAGTATAATTAAAATATATTAAAATTTTTAAATACAAGCAATTTAGAGTAACTATATTTAGAGATGAATGTTATGAGATACCTAACATTTTTTTCACATGTAAATTAAATTTTCGAATATTTTCTCTGGTTCTAAGAATCAGTTTTTCTTTCTTTTTAAAGATTTTAATTATCTTTCTAATTAATTAGTAACAACTTCATTTCTTCTTTACATTTTCACTTACATATCCAAAGTTATAAATAATTGATGTTCACCGACCGCCATGTATGACAATAACCTTAACCAGTGGTATTTGCCGTTGGAAGTAGATTCATTCTACTCAAACCTTTTATGATAGTCAACCTTGGAGGGTCTAAAGATTGACGTGACCATGTTAATCACTTAAACTGGCTACTTGTTTTGTATAAAAACATAATATCTTGTCAAGTGTTGTTTGGTTAGTAGACATTTCAAGTGCCTAGAAATTAATACCATGTTAATATTTTGTGTTGAGCTAATTGCCTTTGGAGGTACGAAATTTAAATTCTTTTTTAATGTCTCAGATAATTTTATAATGGTGCCTGTGAAAAGCACCTAATAAAATTTTCTCTTTTATTTTTGTTGTCCACCCCAAAATATTTTCAAGCCTTTGGTTCCACTCCTTGTGCGCAGCCCACTTCAAGCATCAATGCTATCCATGCTTTGATTTACTGGTCTAGCACATCACTTGGTTACTGTAGTAAATAACATCGGTGAATGTTGCATATAAATGCAGAGATGTCTGCCAAATTAACCAGTACTTTAGTACATTATACTTTTATATTTGTGAGATCTTGTCTAATACGATATACCTTAAAATATGTTTTGTTTGAAAAAGTGATCATCAAAGCTCAACCTCACGATTTCTAGGCCAAGAGCTTAATCTAATAAAAAAATTTAAAGCCATGTGAAAGGTGTTTGAATTTCCTAAGCTTTATGTAAATAGAAGTTTGACCATGATAAAGCCGGAAAAGAGATTTGGTTATATTGTAGGCATAATATGAGCTTCTAACATGATGAGTTATATTAATATTATAATTATTTATTTATTTTTGTATTATAATAATACGTATTTATTTTGTTTATATGTTAATAAAATTTAATTATATTTAGATATAAATAAAATAAAATCGTTCATTGTAACGTCTAAAAATAAATAAATGATAATAATTTTATTAATATAACTGATTATATTATTTGCGAGACTCATTTCCTAAAAAGAGGAATGCAAAGGTTGGTTCAAATATTTTAAGTAGGTAGCCGACTCACAGGAATTTTCATATAGACTTATACATAATTATAAATACAAGATAGAGAGTAAATAAGAAAAGGATAACATGAGGCCTATTAGAGGACAATCTAAGAGAAATACTTAAAGTAAACTTGGTATATAAAAAATAATTGTCCAAAACAATCATAAATAAATAAGACTCAGATCCATGGAAGTCATCGGCAGGAGAGGACGCATCCTCCTCCTACGTTGTTGAACATTCCCAGAGGTGAGAACACTACCCATCTTTTGGATCATAAATAGCAAAAAACCAGTTAACAGCAAGCCAGGCATAATGCGTGGGACCAACCCCAGAAAATCCGGTAGCAACAATGAAACCAATGAAACCACTGAGATCGAACCCAACACCACCATGAAAGTGCCGAAGTCAAGCTGAAGACAAAGACCCCAGAAGGAGAACCTAGGCCTAGTCCAAGAAACTAAGCAATAAGCAAGCAAGCTAGAAATGACAACCCATGTTATGATGGGAAATGCTTGAAAGGGCGTGAGACCATTTTCTGCAGGATATTTCACTTGAAGGAAGCCAAGGAGTATGGGAATGATAAAAGCAATAATGGTATGCGGTTTAGCAATGGTTTCTTCGGATATTATTAGGACATTGATGATGACCACGTTTTGATTTCTGGCATAGCCAGGCCTTGTCATCCTTACATTATCAGCCATGGTATAGAAAGTCAGAAACGTACGTGTATGATCAGTAATTGGATATGTGTTAAGCAAATGGTTGTTTCAACGTAAGATTTATATAGCTATAGCTTGGTCTTGGCAATAGATGGAAATGATGAATAAAATATTGTATATTCTGCTTTTCAATCTGTTGCCACTTGCCATGAAGGTTGATTTCTTCTGTCCTCTAGTTCTGTCTCGGATATGAAGTACACGTCAAATTCGTCTAATGACTCATTTTGTCCTTGGGCCAATTAGCCTAGCTAGTGTCCAAGTTCGCCAAGCGGCACCCAATTTTTTATCATTTTTACATCTCTCTACATACCTATATCTTTAAATGATAAATATCAAATATTAATAATGATAGATAATATATAATAATAAAATAATATATGTAAGATTGAAATATAAAAATAATAAAAAAATAATGTAAAAATAATATTTTTAATTTCTTTCCCTAAATTTTATGTTCAATAATTTTGTTTTGAGTTTTGAGAATAACATTAAAAAGCTGCAAGTTTGAACTTTTGTAAATTTTAGCCTAAAATTTAATAATATTTTAAGAGGCCATCATAAATTATCTGAATTTTAATGTATCAAAGGAACTCATAAATTCTTGATTTATAATTTAAATAAATACTTATTTTTGTCTCTTTTCGATCCACCCTTCAACTCCACCGGCAGACGGCCACATTTGGAGCCATTCGGTCGGCAAATTATTATCTTCTATGGGAGAAAGTTTTCCTCCGGTAACATCAAGGAGATAGGATCGTGATATTAAATGAGAAGGACACAAAATAATTAGAGCAAATTATATTCTTTTTTGTGGTCTATTTAATGTAATATTAAATGGAAGGCACAAGTAATTTGTAATGTATAGAATTAAGTTATTAAAAAGTTTTGAAAGAGAAACACGTATTTAATATAAGATTTATTATTATTATTAATAAAATAAGAGTTCATGTTTGTGTTGGCCGTTCAACTCCACCTACATTCTTCGTCTTTTTCCTGTCCAGTACCTTTAACATCATTGGCCAATCAACGCTTCCCGCTGATTCCTAGGAGAAGAATGTGTTAAAAAATCACGATTGTTGTGGACAGATATTAAATTATTTACATAATTATATTACAAGAAAATATTAAAATTATTTGTTAATATATTTTTTAATTTCAATAGTCAGTCTAACGCACTTTTTGAATCAAGTCTTACTAAAATTCTTATTCAACTCACTACTTAAAATTTATCATATCTTAAAATTTTAAATATTAAATTATCATATTCTAAACATGCATAATTATATATTACCCTTTAATTTAGGTTTTTGTTAACCAAGGTGCATTAATTAACAGTTTTTATAAATAATATATTATTTTAATAAAAATTCGTAACAATTGAGTGATAATGGATATAATTGATTTATAATTTTTGAAGAGAAGAATATCCTTTAAAAGAATTTATTTCCCTATAACTAAGGTTCAAATTAAAAAAAGAGTAAATTACTCTCTCATAAAAGTTAAATTTATTTATTATGAAAATATACATAGGCTTCTTTAAAAGTTAAGAAAATTACAACTAATCCAATTTTGAATTTAAATTTAGTTAAATAATTTATATGTCTAAAATACTCCTTGAGGATATTTAAATTTGCTTATTATTAATTACAAAAAATTTTAAAAAAGCATTCAATATATTCTTATTTCTTCTTCTACATCAATATTTTAAAGAGGGAATGATTAAATAAATTATTTGAGTTTTACAAGTTTTTTTTTATTTTTTTTACAAAGAGTATTTTAGACATATAAATGATTTAACTAAGATTAAATTTCAAATTGGGTTAAGTTATAATATTTTGAGTAAATTACATCCCCCTTCCCTAAGAGAAGCCTTAAGTGTACAACGACCTCCTCTATTATGAAAATATATATGGACCTCCATTGAAAGATAAAAAATATTACAATTTAACCTAATTTAAATTTAATCTTACTTAAATCATATATATGTTTAAAATATCCTTTGTAAAAAAAAAGATTGTGAAACTCAAATAATTCATTTAATTATTCATTCTTAGTAATATTGATAAAGAAGAAGAAACAAAAATACATTGAATAATTTTTTAAAATTTTTTTATAATCAATAATAGGCAAATTTAAATGTTCGAACACGTTGAATAATTTTCAAAAACTTTTTATAGGCAAATTTAAGGTTCTCAAAGTATATTTTAGACATATAAATTATTTAACTAAATTTAAATTTAAAATTTGGTTAAATTGTAGTATTTTTTTAACTTTCAAGAGAGGTTTATATATATTTTCATAATATATGAGAGGGTCATATAATTAAGATATATCTCAAAGAAGGGGAGAGTAACTTACTCTAATAATTTTTTTTTTAATTTTCAAGAAAGAATCGTGTAATTAAAGCAACTCTTAAAAAAGAGAGAAGTAATTTATTCTTAAAAAAATTATTATTTTAATATTTTCTTACAATATACATATTTTTGAATTTTTATATTATATAAAGCTATATATTAATTATATAATATTTTAAAATGAAATCCTTCAACGATTTAATATGAAAATAACAAAAAAATACATACTAATTAATATAAAATCATTAAATCACTTAAATATACATAAAAGAAGTTTAGAATAATATAAAATATAGGTATTATATTCATTTATACTAAAAATTATCAAAATAATATTGTTTTGAATTCAAAAATTTATAAAAAAAAATAGTACCAAAATAACATTATTTTAGTAAAATAAAAAATAAAAATAAAAAGTAAACCATTTGAACCGATTTGATTCATCAATTTTTGGCCAATTTTTGTTAATTTTTTAGTTTTTTGACCGATTTTTTATTAACGGATCTTGAGGATTTAACTGGACTGATAAAAAGACGACCACTTCATCAATTTTTCAATCCAATCTGATTTTTTCAAGCGTTAATTGTTGTGGCGAGGGTTATGAGTCGGCTCGAGGCACTATCAACATAAATTTCTTAGTAAATAGACATTTTGGAAACACCAATATGTCTTAACTAGTAGAAATAGACTCAAATGATTTATTTACAGAAAAAATAAAATAAACAATGAAAGAGAAGTAAACAATCACTATTCTTCTTTACAGGGAACAAAACACACATACACAACCCCAAAACCCTACCAAAGCCTATAGTATATAACATGCTATGAGACGTGACCGCCTTTAGAATAATGAACGAATCTGCAGTCTTTCTACCAACACCAAGAAGTAATTAAAAAAACTAAAAATATGTAACAAGCACCGTTTCTTCTTTTACTCACTCTCTTATGCTTCCACTGCTTCATTTGCAACCTCCTGCTCCTCGCTCTTCTTCTTCTTCTTCTTCTTCTTCCCTTTCTCTGCGGCTTGCTTCTTCTTTTTGACCAAATCAATGGGGTCACTCTCATGCTTTTTATCTATCATCTTACGTTTCCCAGCACTGCTGTCTTCATCTTCAACATCTGCAACCTATAATTTGACAAAATACAACAGGAAAATTAAAAGTGGTGGTAATCGAATTACAGCAGCAACCATCTTAGAAACAGAACTTATAAGCAATCACAACCTGAACAGTTCGGAAGTTGGGGTGAACCGGTAAAGACAAACTAGAAGGAATTGAACTTGAAAACCTACCTGCTTAATCTCCTCCCAAGGTTGTTCCTCCTGGTCATCAGGACGAACATTGAGATCAATTAGCTGAAGCATGACCGTCCTAGTCCTAGTCGGAAAATCTGAAATCTTGTTGGCCGGCGCCGGCCCATTCACTGATGCAGAATCAGTGCTATCACCCACTTCAAACGGCCCCATTTCTTCCATCTTCGGCAGAACTTGACATGGCGCTGTGATTTTCATCCAAATCCTAAACGACTCGAAGCCTTCAAGTCCTATTACTGTCTTGGCTTTCCTTACGAACTCTTGCTTTGCTTCCTCGGTCACTCCCAGCTCATCTAAATAACGATAAACGAAGTTGTTCAGATCCACAACATTCCTATCCCTCGAAGCCGCCATAGCCATTGGATTCTGATTTCCAAAATGGAAATGATGATGAGTGCATCAGGAAATTTTGGTTCCGAAGAGCTGGGATTTCTTCGTATATATAAAAGCAGAAGAGGAAGGCCTTCTTATTATATTAATATTGTGGTGAGGGTTGTGATTGCGGATTTTTCGAGGCTGTATGTTCTACTCTTAGTATGGACTATGGAGCATACGCAACAACTCTTCTTTTATTTTTATTTTTACTTTTGATATATATATATATTATTATTTTAAAATAGTAAAAAGTTAAAAGATATATATTTAAAAAGCATTTGAATGAAATTAATTTTAATTATTTTGTTCAAAAATAATAATTTTCAATTATCATTTAAAAAACAGGATATTTGAAACACAGACAAATCTCAGTTTGAACGACGAAATGCTGTCTCGGCATATGTGCTCTGTGGTCAGATCAACATGGGACAATGGGTACAAGGTAAAACTTATAAATTACTAATTGTTTATTTAATATTTTAAATAGCTTGTAAGCCTCTAATATCCTTTTATACTTCATTTATGATCTGACTATCAGGCTATCTCTATCATCCCTTGACACCAAAGACTCCAACATGCGCGTCATAGACTTGAAACTGGAGATAATATCATATACACAAAATGCAGAAGTGAATTAACTTGTACTATGAATAAAGTGATTTGGACCCAGATCCAGTCATAACCGATAATGTTCCTAAATTTTGATCGTTCATGCGCTGATCCAAATCTAACGACGTAAGTTATTTTGGAAGCAATTATTTAGAATCTCAAAATAAATATACCAAAGTTATTATATTTTTAATTGATAAAGACCTTTTCTTATGGTCAAAGAAATGAAGTGGGGTTTCAGCAACGGGATTTCCTCGTTTCAGCCACATTGTGATAACCGCAATACTAAAATATATCTTTGGTTGCGTGAAGGAAATGGATATTGGAGGTTTTCTGTTGCTACAGTTCTGTCTTTGGTCTTGTTTTTTTGTTTGTTTGTTCTGTTAGTGTTTACGATGATGTCATGTAAGATGCAATCAAGTGTGATTGACTAAAAAAACGGAAGAAAAGGAATGGGAGACATAAGACATTCTCCTTCTCAAGGGAACAAAAGCAAATTAATGTAGAATTTATAAACTTCAACTAGCTAGCTTTTGGGCTCAACCCGGATACAGAATGTAGAAATTTTGAGACTTGGTTTATATGTTCTTTTTATTTTTTTTTCTTACACCAATTATAAACGAACAAATAAATATGTGAATGTAGAATTTATTATGACATATTTATTTATTTATAATTAATTTAATATATACATTTTTTATAAACTAAGTCTATTTAATAATTTCTCGTTAAAACATACAGTTAACAAGCTCTAATGGCAGGGGAAATTGAACTTGGAAAATTTTCAGACTCTTAGGCCCATTTGATTCATTGCAATGTGGTGATAAAAATGGGTTAAAAATATGTTCTCTGAATCTCTAGCAACTTGAGAAACGAAACATTCCTTAAATACCCTATCACTACAGAAAGCAGTAAACTAAAATATTTTCAAATTTCAATCAATATTCTATGGGAGTAAAGCTTTTTTTTATTATTTGGAAAATAAATAACTTAAACTTTATGATGAAAAAATCCATCAAAAACTTTTTAAAAAAAATGATTTTACGGCCAAATCGATAAAAAGATTTGGCCTTTAAATTGATTGCAAATTGGAATACCAAACTTCATCTATAATTTTTTTCTATTTATGTACTTATTAGCATTTTGGTTACTTGAAGTGGTTACCTTATATTAAAATGTAGTTACCCTTGGTATTAAAACTTGATAATTCTGTTAAAAACTTGATTTTATTCACAATTCAAATGCGATGTTAATTGTTAAAATATCATCGACTCTCTCTTCGTCTCCCACTGTTTCTCTATTTCTCTGGAAAAGCCTATTTCTAGAAGGAGTAAGTCGGCATAAATGAAACCGTGTAAACCAACTTAGGAAACATCCTAGAAGGATCCTGGTAACCAACTAAGAGAGGCTATAAATATGGGAGGGTATTGGCGTTGTGGAGTGTAAGAAAGAAAGACAATGAAGAAGAGAGTAGTAAGTGTAAGAATATTGAGTGTGAGTCATGTATACTAAAGTGTGGGTGTAATTGTTGTCGCTTGTACTTGAAAAATAAATTACAGTTGTGTATTCAAGTTCTACATCTGGTATCAAAGCTCTAGGTTTAGTGATGGGTGACGGTTTTAAAGAACAAAAGCCATGGTTCTTCAAATTCGATTTTTGAAAACGAGCTCTATTGTCAATTCTAAAATTGCCTTCCAATTCCTTGTGCCAAGACGAGCACAATTCAATTTTCCATTGATTAAACGAAGCTCGAAGGAGCCCTCATGCACCCCCAAGAGCCGGACAGAGGAACTGCACGTGAGATTCACGCGTCTCATGCCCAACTGAATGTTGAAGATGAGCTGAGTCAGCACAACATCATGCAGTCAACGCCACATCATCAATACGTCATTGCCATGTCATCAAGTAAGGGAATTTTTTAGAAAATGTAGATTGGCCCGTATAGTGTTTGTAATTTTCATTTAGACCCCCAAAGTTTCAGAAATTTTCTTGTTTCCCCATAACTTCTGATAATTGGATTTTTACCACAAGGTTTTCAAATTTTGGGTTGCCCCAAAACTTCTGGAAATTGGATTTGACCCAAAAAGAGTCAATTCCACCGGTTTCGACCATTCCAGATGCAACGTGAGTGGAGGTTCTGCAAGTGTACAGCCAGCGACTATAAAGTCGGTTGGTTTGGGACCAGGCTTACTTGGTATAAGGCCTGTTCGGATGTTCTTTAAAAAGAATGACTTTTATAGAATGAGAAGTTGATTCTTAAAAAAGAATGTATTTT
>JASKGM010077051.1:0-15205 GCA_034509205.1 Ceratonia siliqua
ACTATATGTGCCTTGAAATATCAAACAAAATTATCTTAATTTTATATTCAAATATACAATAAGGCAGTGAAGAAAAGCAGTACTAGTGAGTTTGAATCCCATGGGTCAATTTTCAGAAATCCTAATTGTCTAACGAATCGAAGATTTGAGTAGAAACAAATTAAATAAAAATTATTTTGAAATGTGTGCAAAAAAACTTTTATTGAATCATAATCATCTAACACGTGTTGAAGGATCACGTTTTAATAAAAAGACAACTGCACATTATTCAAATCCAATACTAATATATATAGATAAATAAATTTTAAAATATCATGGGCAATTTTCACACAAAAATAGAGTGAGCCATGGTCTGCCATGTTCTGGTTGGAAAGTGTATAATGTGCAATTAATATTAAAAATCGTGTATGAACAATTACAACATGTTATTGAGGTGTAAAGGTGGGAGGGAGGTTGAAGAATTTTGCATGTTAGTGAGTGTCATAATCAGTGCATAAACAAAGAAGGGCATTCCAATTATAAGGTTAAGATATGGATTTGGTTAGAATGAGAAGGGGTTATTATAAAATTAACAAGGTGGTGACTGGTGAGAGAAACCGTCGTCTGGCTGTTGTCAGGGCTATAGGCCTAAATTACGGATACTGTTTTAATTACATAAACTTGACATTTGAAATTTTGGCTTTACCTTGTAGGATTCTTGTCTTGTGTTTTTTGTGGCCCAGGGATATGCCCTTTTACTTTACAGGGTAATAGTAGTATTACTATTACTCTTAAAAGTTTGTTTAATTAGCTCTCTCTGGCTTCCTTATTATACTAATTAACATTTCACTTACTGCTCACTAACGTCAGGGTGAACTTGAAGCACTGACCCTCTGAGGCTTTTGAAATTCCTTATTTCATCCAACACACCATTTGCTGGTTTTACTGTCTTCCACTTTGCCAAGATCATAAGATCTATGGCATTCTTACACTTAAAGACCAATTCTTCCTTGTTAACATCATTAAGATGGCTGACTTTTGTTACAGGATTAGCTAATGGCTAATGGGGCCAAAGTTTGAAAACTGTTATTGGCTACCACTACCAATTTCAAATTATGTCAACCAATTCTAACAAATCATGACCATATTATACCAGACAATTCATAGTCAACATAAATTCGTCTATAATATTACAACTGTAATCAACTACATGTGCTCGCGGTCTTATAACACAATCACTTGTTAATTTGAACTAACAAAGTCAGAAATGAGTAGACTATTTACTCTCCTCTGCCATCATCCACATATAGAAGAATCAGTGTTACTAAATTAGTAGTACTGAATAAGAGTCAGAGGACTTTGATCCATTAATTTGTTAAAATTTCAAACAAAAGACTGAGATTTAATCAACTTTGTTGTTATGCATGCCAACTATATTTGACCAGAACTGACAACCACATTAGTTAGAATGTCAATGATGGAAAGATAATATATTGGTACATGTGGCAATTAACTTAACAACATGTACCACAAACTTTGGCTTTCGATCGTTTGTGATATTGATTGAAACCAACTGTTGAAAAAGCCATGCTTCCTCATCACATGCAGCTCATAGTTGATAATTGAAGGCTCATGAGTTGTTAGGTAAAAACCAGTATCAAGCTTAATTATTGGTTGGTTGCATTTGCTTTAACATATATAGAGTAAAACCAATTCTGGGGAAATAAAAGGATAATTTTTCCATGCTTCTTTGATGCCGTTATTGTTTTGAGATTGCTGTGGACATGTAATTTTGGATGTTGTGATTGTTTCTAAGGTGGGAGCCTCAAATTAACTCTGTAAAATTTGCTTCATTATATACATATGCCTCTTATTTCTGGTTTCTGGAAAGAAAAGATGAAGCACATGCAGGATATACCTAGTTATTTGGAGAACATATAATGTAAAACGAAGGGAAATCTTATATTTAATTTGTGATCCAGCTGTGTAGTAAAAAGTTAAACTATGAGCTAACTAAAAGGGATAGCACTAGCAGTCTACCAGTAAGTCTAGATAATGAAAAAGAAAAACAGTCATTCAAGGTCAACATTGTGGTCACAATCTTACATATTATTATATATTCGATATATGTTAGTGATGAGGAGTCATGATAAGTATGTAACTTCTGAGCTCTGGCCTAGACCTAGACTGCAAAACCCTTTCATTCTTGAAGTATAAATTGTATAATAGTCTAAAAACTAGCTAGATGCAAATTATTTGGACAGTAACGCTGAATTCAATATAACTAATTACTCCTGCCTGAAATAGATTTGTAATCGAGCATGCAATGTTTAGTTTCCTCCACAACGATACTCGCCCACCATAAATAGAATAGAGATGTCTAACTTAATTAGCCATGGAGAAATGAGTCAAATGACTCATTGTTGGCGAGATAATGCTATTATTGAGATGATCTTATTCTTTCCAGTGCAGATTACAAGAGACCGTACTTACTGTCCCTTCCTGTGATTGCCTAGCATTTTGCCTTCTATAGACATAAAACATGCCATTCGTAATTAAGTTTTTCTGACAATTGCTTATCTCTAGTAGCCACTCGAAAGGAAATGAATCATGGGTTCCTCAGACTAGAAGGGTGAGATAAACTAATTTGTACTTGAACTTAGATCCCATGCTGCGATATTTCTAGTTAGAACATGAAGAATATATTAATTATTCTCGAAATTACAAGCAAATACACAATTTAGCTAGTCAGATAAACTGTACTGTCACTAAATTAAAGGAACAATAATGGAAAAGAGAGCAGACATACTGCCAGCTATATCTAGCTGATTGTATTATTTATGGAAATCAAAACAGGCTTGGATCCCTTTGCTACAAATGGCTAAAACCAGTTCATGTACATGATAATGATACTATTTCGCGCCTGGGTACCTCAACCCTTGAAAAGCACATTCCTGTGGCGTCTCTTCTTGTCGCATACATTCATAATTGGAAGCAACAAGAGGTGGATAAACCAGAGAGTTTGTCTCACACCAGCCCGTACTTTGACCAAAAGTAGGGCCTATCTTATCATTGATCATGAGGATGTCCTCCCCGTAGGAGAATTCCAGCCCATCTAATCTTCGTGGATAAGTAGATACCATTTCCTCAAGTGCTTCAGTTAAACTGCCTTGTCCTTGCACCAAGTCCAGTCCCGTACCCTTCTCACAGTACTGGGTTTGTGCGAATTGTACTTCGTTGTTGACATTGTTAATAGCATTCATACAAGCAGCAGAAGAGATCATATTGAGTTGTTCTTCAGATATTAGTTGTGGGGAGGGAATACCATCTGGGAATTGAAGATTCAACCCATCATGGGTAGTAGGCTGATAATCATCAGAAAATCTTCCTCCAAGCTTGATAAGCAATTTTCTAATAGAATCTTGGTCGTTGAAACACGGCCCTTGGTTTGAGTATGGCGACGGTGCTAGCAAAGGCATCTGTGGCCAATATGGCTGTTGAGTACTATTTTCCGGAACCGATGAATTCCCATTCTCTTTATTGATGATCACTTCCTGCTTAAGACTACTATTGCCTCTACGCGCCTGTTGTTCTTTACGGTGCCTACCCAGAAGTTTCTTCTTCAACCTTGTGTTCCAGTAGTTCTTTATATCATTATCTGTTCTTCCCGGTAATTGGGCTGCGATAATCGACCATCTGCGTTCACGAAGCAAAAGCAAACTTAGGTAAACATCTAATTTGGGATTGCACCAAAACAATAGTAGTACTAGCTGGCTAGAAATTATTGAGGGAACAGAAACCTGCTTCCAATGCTAACGTAGAGGCTGCATATAATGTTGTCTTCTTCTTCAGAGAAACTCCCGTGCTTGATATTAGGGCGAAGATAGTTTAGCCACCTAAGACGGCAACTCTTGCCACATCTCTTAAGGCCTGATTAATTGAGAAATGAAACGGAGAGGTATAAAAAAGAGTTGGAAGAATTTCTCTTGGAATGAATTATATATATATAAGCATAAAAGATTAAAAGGAATATATAGGATTAAGTAGTGTCTAATACCGATCTTTTGTGGCAAAGCAATCCAGTTACCACCGGTGCCATGCTGTTGGATGTAGGACTTGAGCTTGGCATCTTCTTCTGGCGACCAAGGGCCTCTCTTCACGTTTGCTTTGTCGCAGCAAGGAGCCCTGCCCATGTTGATGTTTTGGTGTTACTTTCAGCTTGATAGGTAACCTCTCTTCACAACCCCTGGTCAGAATTATGAGAGAGAGAATTAATATAAAAAGTGGGAGGGGATAAACATGGTTCCCAGAACATCCTTCTCACTATTTTTATATACCAGGATATGGCACAAATTAAAAGAAGGGTATTTCTATTGAAAATTCCAGAAATCTAGTATTGCCAGAACAGGAGAATAAGGTTTCTTCTTCTTGTCTTTCTTAAATAGGAATCAATTTTAAGTTTTAAATACTTGTTTTTTATTGCTAGGAGAGTGTGACGTGGGTTTGAATCACAATATTAAAATTATTTAACGAAGGAAAATTTATGTGGTGTGATGATTATATTATATTCAAAATAAAGTTAAATGAATTATTTAACACATTCATCCCTAAATTTATAAGTTCCGTATCATATTACAATTATTTTATTAGTGGTTTTTTCTTTTTTTTTCTAAATTATATAATGCTTTGGCTAAATATAATTCATTTGACTTTATTTGAGTAATTTGTCATATCACATCATCTTATATAACTTAGTATAATTGTTACATATGTTAATTTTTATTAAAAAAAATGTAACTTAAACTATTGCTGGCATGCACCTTTCTAATAGGAGACTTTTATCTACTCATGAGTGGATTTTTTTTATTATTTTAGTTATTTTATAATTTTTTTAAAAATAATTTAAAAATATATTATAATATAAATATTTAAAAATAAATCAAGAAATAAAATAAAATAAAAATCAATAAATAAAAACATGACTCATGAATTGGGTAAAAGCTCCTTTTAAATATCCTTAATGTCCACTGTCCAGCAATATACACATGTATATGGTCAACCCTATTTATTTGGAAAAATATTTTATGAATATTTGAAAATACACAATTAAAAGCTTTCATGATTTTTAGTTATTATCGGTGACTATAATTAATTTCACTTAGGTCATTTGTATTTTCACTTAGTTATTATTGGATGGGATAATATCTTCTTCTTTTTTTTTTTTGTGAGAAGGAAAGTATCTTTTATTGTCTATTTTTTTCAATCTCTACAAAGTTTATAAGATAATAATTTTTTATAAAGAAATTTATTTTACACGTCAACTTTTATAAAGTTAATACCTCTTAAACTAAAATTTATAGTAGATAAATTCCCTAACGACTAACCCAATTGGATAATTGCTCAAGATGTTACCTTCTATAACTTAGATGCAACAATTTTTTGACATACTAAACTATAAACACTAGACATCCTGCCTATTATTAAATAAATATTGTAACCATGAGATAAATTCTGTCTAATATAATTTTATTTTGTTTATTAATGGTCAATTACGATTTAGCACATGATGGATGTGATATATTTGATTGTCAATAATTTAGAATAGTGCATTATCTCAAGTGTATGTTCTAGTTGAGGGATCCGAATCCGGTCATGTCCAATGGCAACATGACCGGTTTAGTTGAATCAGGATCGTCAGTTTAAAAAATAGACAGCCCAAATTTAACATTTTTTTTTTAAATTTTAAATAAAATATTTTTTTATTTTCATCTGAGCCGTCCGTATCAAAATAGACAACTCAAATCTAAAGATAGGATGGTCATGTCCTAAACCAGATCCGTTTCCTCTAGTTGAATACTCCCCATTATTAGTTTAGGATAAAGCCTTGGTCCGAAAATATTGTAAAAGGCACAATGTTAGTTGGCCTCTGCCTTAATGTAGGCCATTAAAGTCACTATTTTTATTTTCAAACTTGCTTTTTGAAAATTTATGAAAAAATTTAATTATTTACATCTAAAGTTTCAAAAGTTCTTTCTAACCAACTATCAATTAAATAATGAGAATGATGATGAAGTGATAATACAAAAATAAAAGAATATAAGAAATTATGCCTTGTTAATTAAAGGCTGGGAGGAGAATGAGACAATGCATTTATTTTAAAGAATTGGAGAGAGATTATTTGGATCATGGATGGTAATGGTCATTAGTTCAGTAACCAAACTTCAACTTAGTGGGGACTATGATGTTGAAACTTATAATCAACTGAGGTCAAATCCACCTCATTGCGTCGCAAACCTTTGGTTTAAATTCAAAGGGGTTATAAGGTAGAGTCTCTAGAAGCATAAAAAATAGAGCCAGCACTAGTCTGTTTTAATTATCTCCCTCCATACAAACTGTAACAGATAACCAAAAGCTGATGAAGAGAGAGATTCAGAATGATTGCTAATCAAATTTCAACTTAAAGGAAAGCTTTGTAAGTTAAAAACACGTTCAGTCAAAAAGTCTGTAAGTTGACGTGTGACCAGTGTCGCATCAGGGGAGTCATTTGGTTTGACTTTAGTGCCTTCTATAAACACTTGAGAGTTAGAGAGTGCACTAGCGCAGCCATGTACCAGGAGCTGCTAGCTAGCCAAGTTAAAAGTCAATGAGGCGGCTATTAGCCATTAATTTAGCATGTTATTAAATCAGACCAAGAAAGAGGCACCTTATGTTTCTGCTCTGAAAAGAGGGAGCTACCTCAATTTACCTGATTTCTGAGTTAGTGCCCTTGTGCTTGTTATTATTGACCATAAATCATCTTTTCAAACAGAAAACAAAGTAGTCAAAAAATCATCTTGAAAGACGCATCCAACGATCCCCAAAAAGGTTTAGCTAGCGGAGAATAGAAGCAAGCAAGCCGTATAATCGAACAAAGGTCTTCTTAGTAGGGCAGCCTGCATATAATTTCCAAGCATGATTCGACCTACATGTTTGAAAATTCAACTCGTTCCTCAGTAGTCAGTACAGCTGAAGCCAACTTTCATATCTAGGGATTTATTATCTTTGATATATGGGCCTAAAAACTATTCTCCAATCTACGCAACAATATATAAAAGGAACAGAGGAACAAACGGACTAAAAAAGTTAGCTAGCAGAAATGCTGATCTGACTGGGTTTTTTTCCACATGGAAGGAGAAATTAATCACTGCTTTCTGGTAAAACTGGTTTGTCATAAAGTGAATGGAAGGTTGGAATATTTCCCAAGAGCTTCCTCGGTGACAAGGACATTGGAGAGCTGTTAAATCAAGGGTTGAATAGTCAGAAAAGGTAGCTAGACCAAATATTGACCTTTCGAGTCAACATTGTGGAGTAGCGGTGAGGACTAATATCGGGTTGGGTCCCATACTTTAGCATGATTAGGTTTTTATACTTATGGCCACATATACGTGGCTCTTGATTCTTTATATGCCCCAGAATTTACTATTTTTCACTCACAGTTGAATGGTTCGTCCAAGTTAGTTCGGTACAGTACTAGTATTGTTGGCTAATTTAGCACTTGGCCAATGGCGATGAAGGTTTCGGCATCGTAGCTAACTTTTCCCCGTTCTCGTCTCTATCAGGGTTAGTGCAAGATACCTTTTACACAAATTTTCAAACAAACAACTTGCTAAACAAGGGTGTTTGGTTCGTTTATATTTTTTAATAGGTGTTTAAAATAAAATTATTAATTTTAAAAATAAATAAATATTTAGTATTTAAATATAATTATATAAAAATAATTTTATTAAAAATATATATTTATTGTGTTTTGATATAAAAATATATAAATATTTTTACGTAAATAAAATTATTAAAAATAGTATGTAAAAAAATCTTTTATATTGTATTTAAATTTTATAATTATTAATTTTTTATTAAATTTAAATTTAAGTTTATAAAATATATTAAGAATTCTAATTTTTTTATAAATATAAATTTTAAATAAAATTTATAATTATTTTTATTAAAAGTATAAAAAATTTATGGACATAAATAAAAATATATTAATAGTATAAATATATTTTTAACACTCAAATTTTTTTTCTCTTCTATTTAAAATTACTTTTATTTAAAAATTAAAAAATAAGTTTTTAAAAATAATTATTTTTTTAATTTTAAAAAAAATTAATTAAAAACAATTGTGAAACACTTAAAATGTCTAAAAATGTTTTTAAAAAAAAAAACTACTTTTCTACTAAAAAAGGCATCTCCTAAACACCCCCTAATCCAATAAGTGGATCCTCAATTAATGTCTCCTTTTGTGTGATTTCCTAATATCTGGATATATTGTATTATTCACTAAACTAAGGCATAACATTGGTCTTCATGGTTCATGGTAAATCTAAGGGTGCGTTTGAGTATTTTTATTAAAAATAAAAAATAAAACTGAAAATATGTTTAGTTAAAAATTTATCTAAATTTCTTGAAAAATTAAAAATGACAAAAAAATTATTTTCAATGTTCTTTGTTGAAAGTTTTAAAAATTAAAAAATTTTAAAAATGCAGTAACAATAACGTAATTAAGATAAAAATAATAAAAACGTAATGGTAATTTTATAAATAGTAAAAAAAATAAGTGATAATAAGAAAAATTAAAAATTTTTATTTCTTAAAAATGAGAAATCAAAATCAAACATTTTTTTAAAATTTAAAATTTTAAAAATAAAAATTATTTTCAAAAAATAAAAATAAAAAATATTTCTGCCAACCAAAACGTATCTAACAAATTTGAACCAGTCTCAGTCAATATAAAAACTAAAACCAAAAGGAGACAAAGTTTTACATGTGGTCAGACATCCATCCATCTTCAATCAACTTAGGCAGAAGGGAATTTGCTTAGACAACATGTGATTTATTGCGATTCAGAAATCGTTTGGTTTCTGCTTAAGGAACACCAGAATAAGCATCTCAAGCCAACTCCTTTACAAATTGGGAGTTCAGCCTTTACTCCCTCTCCATTTATTAACGTTTATAGTACACAAAACACACACCCTTAAGAGCTTAAACTTATTAAACGGCTTGATTATGAACAAAATTATTCTACAATTTGTTTACATGAAAACATCAAGAGTTCAATAAATCTCAAGGACCCACCCCTTCTTATCTTCAATAATACCCGTTTGAATTCCTATCAGGGTGGAGTACAGCTCCTGACAAATAGATCCAGAACCTGTTTTATATTCCATCCTGTAAATAAATATAACACAATATTTCAGGAATTTTGGGACACTTAAAGGATGCGTTTAATAAAAATGGATAATATATTTAGAAATGCAGGAATTTTGCTAGATATGAATAGTGGACTTCTTATTTGAGTTGTAGAGATCTGTCAGTCTGTATATCTACTGGAACTTGGAAATGAAGGCAGATAGATAGGGTATTAGTGTGCACCTGCCTCCCATATACGAGTTAGTGGCGTTCCTTTACCTTGCACCTTGGTATGTGATGCCCCCTACGGGAGCAACCCCGACGGCAGTTCCAGTGCAGAAAACTTCATCAGCCCCAACTAATTCATCCACCGAAACAGCACGCTCCTCTACCTGAACAAATGTGGATAATTTATCAGTATATTTCCAGCGCAAAAATAAACTAGACACCTCTGATTCCATTTCAAGAAAATTTAGTTTCTCGTTCACTCTGCTTTGAAGAATGTTCCTGCTACTTTTTATCATAACTACTAAAAGTTAATATTATACGTGAGCGTAATAATAAATAAGAAATGCATAATGAATATATAGTAGCACCTGGTAGCCACGATCACGAGCAATTTCGATCACACTTTTTCTGGTAACTCCAGCAAGAATAGTTCCATTGGTAGCAGGTGTTGAGATGTATTTACCCTACCAAATTGGAAAACAAATAAGCATACATGTACGAGAGGCGCAGTGAGTAATTCAACCCAACTGTGAAAATCTATTATATTGTGAATAGCTCTTGTTCGTCCCAATCCCCCTTTACCTGCATACAGATGATGCAAGATGCTTAAAGATACTACATTCATGTTTAGAATTAAGAGGAGAGAATGGAAAATAATTTGAAGAATACCTTTGCTATAAATACGTTACAAGAAGAGACCTCCTCCAGATTTTTCTTAGTGGCTGAGTCCAGGTACAGCACGTCTGAAAATCCTCTGTTCTTGGCTCTAATTTGTGCCTTCAAGACCTACATTTCAAGACAAACAAGACTTATTACTCCAATAACTACATCATGAGCCAACTAAAATCATGTCTGTTTTCTTCTCGGATATGTCATATATACTCATGGCACCAAGGGTATACAGTAAACCAATTCCTTACTAGAATGTTGAATATCCTCTTAAGTGAACTGAACTTTAGACACCTGATAAATGCATTGACAGATTGACTTTGTTTCAGTGAAAGACCAGTATACATACGGGGGCATAATTAGAAATGGTCTTGACGCTCCCAGTTCCGCGGGGAGAAGCACGGTCAAAATCCTCGTCCACGTACAAGTTGAGCGGTGCCGAACCCTCCTGCCAATGGTCCCACAGAATAAATTACTGGGTTCGACATAAGCTTAGCTATCATAAGAAAAGGTTGGCTCACTTTAAAATAGTTGCGAACAGGGGAAGCATATATGAGGAACGTATATTCTGGAGCTGGGGCCAAACCCAGCACAGGACCGGTTCCTATGAGCAGAGGCCTAAGGTACAATGATCCTTTTCCTGGAGGAGGAACCTGCTTCCAGTCATCATACACAGACAGCCCATGTTAGTAGAAACAGAATTTTCTATTAAATGGAAAATTGGGATTGTAACTGAATTACCCAGCGCTTATTAGTAGAAACAGAATTTTCTATTAAATGGAAAATTGGGATTGTCCCTGAATTACCCAGCGCTTATTAGCCAAGGCAGTTTGCTTCAAAGCATCAACAAATTGATCGATGGAAGGTGATGGCATGCACATTCTTTCGGCACCAATCTGCATGCGAATGGCATTTAGTTCTGGACGGAAGAGAAGCAGGTGCCCATTTTCTTTTCTGAATGCCTTTGTACCTTCAAAAAGTCCCTGTTTAGGTTTCCAAAACCACCCTGAGTTTGTTATGCTCAGTTACTTCCATTTTCAGAAAAGATCCATGCATATAGGTTGTGATTCCCCATGTTTCAAACTTACTTGACCATAGTTTAGAACTCCGGCTGATGGGCTCAACTGAATGTTCCCATAAAGACTAAGCTGTCCTTGTCCAAAATTCTGGCCCGCACAACATTTTGCGGTGTACATGTAATCAGTTGGCATGAGTCCAAATCCAAGACTATCCCAGTCCACATCGGCGTAAACATCGTCACTGCCAATTCCAAGACAAAGACTTAGAAAGTATGTTTATAATTATTAATGTATTCTTACACTATTATAGTGTAGAGGACAAAAGACTCTGCTAATGTAACGGTATTACCAGTAAGGTGATGATGGTTCGGGTACATGTTGAAGAGAGGGGGCTTGAGAAGCAAAACCATGGTAATAAGCTCCTAGCTGCTACCATATGCAACTCATAAAGATCAGTCTTGTCTCAACTTTACCCACGCTTTATAACTATAATTTTTGTCTTAACATATCAAAATTTGATCGAAGATGCATCAAATTAAAAAAAAAAAAACCAACACCGAGTGATTTGGGATGACCTTCATATAGAAAATAAGACGAGTCTTTTTGTTCCTTTTTTTTTATTTGATTAAGTTGGAGAGAAAGTATGCAAGGCAAACTTATTGCCGTTATAAATAAGATGAAGACTCGTAAGTCAAAAGTAACGACAAACTAAAAATAGACACATAAAAAGCAATGGTACACGGAATCTGATTTCTTTTTATTTTTGAATTAAATTACTATTTTCTTTTGGAATAAATCAAGTTCCATAAAATATCTAGATAGAATTATGATCATCCCCTTTGTCATCACTTTACAGAGCAAAGGCGCCATTACGCGCAAGATCGCACAAAACTTGAACTGCGTTTCTTTTTCAGAGGAGGGAAGGGGAGTTGTTCAGACACAAAAAAGAATATAACGTTTATGCACCATCACTAGTTATCTATGTATCTGGGAATTCGGACTCGTATATCTGGGTTCCTTCTCCCTTGAATGAAAGAAAAACTCCATCGTGTTAATTTGATGAAACATAAGAGAAAGCAAGATTATGCCTATACAGCAATCCAGTACAATAGTTCTAAATGGAAAGAAAAGAGAGAAGGCATTGTTTCGAACGAATATACCAAGCACACAGACACAGTTACACAAAAAAAGGCAAATGATAAAGAGAAAGTAAGAGATTGATGACCTTGGAAGAAGAAGGAGAAAGTGGAAGAAGCAATCGAGCTAAAGTTGGGAAGCACGCAGTCCTCTGAATCATGGTGAAGAAAGCTAGCAGGTCCCAGTCCCAGTCCCACAGCCCTAGGAATGCCAAATAAATGGGACGCAGAATAGACAAGCGGGGGATGGGAGGACTGAGGAACAGAGGATAACGCCAAGTTTATACAGATCAATTTTAGCACGCAATTATGTTCGTTTTGGGTAGGCTGCATTGGAGCATATCAAACGTCACCATTTTAAACTTTTAAATGGATTGGAAGGAGCTGGACCCTGGCACTACCCATTGTAATCCAATGCTCCATTACCTAATAACCACGTCAGAACACATTCACAGAGAAAAAAAAATTATAATTAATTAAAAGCCAAATAAAATATTAGTAAAATTATGTTTTTGGTTATTATATTTGTACTCAATTTTATTTTTATCTTTTATAATTAGTTTGCTTTTATTTTTGCCCTTGATGTTTAAAAAGTATTTCAACTTAATCTTAAGAAGCAACACAATTAAATAAACAAATGATTTTCGTTAATATGGTATATAAGGTGAAAAAATTTAAACACTTGATAACATAAGAGATACGTTAGTAGTCATGTCACTGTAAACATTATTAATTTTATTTTTCTTATATTATCTATACTAATTAGTTAATAAAAATTTTATTAAAAAAAATAATAATATTTACGGTGACATAATTATTAATATGTCTCTTATATTATTATGTGTCTAAATTCATTGACCTTGTTTGTCAGGTTAAGAAAAAATTAATTTATTTAATAGTGTTATATTTTAAAATTAAGTTCATGTATTTTTAAAATCTTAAAGATAAAAATAAATTAAATTAAATGTGAAACACAAAAATAAAATTAAATGTAAACGTAAAGATCAAAACCTTTTTTTACTTTAAAATATTTCATAATTTCTGAAGATAACATCATATACAGGTAAAAGAACAGACAATAATACACCTCTTAAACTGAGGACTAAAGACGTAACAAAAAGATTTGTAACATACCTCATTTAAAAACTTTCTAAGATATATACGAGGAATGGAAGCAGTTGACCTTCCAACCCAGTCTACAGTTAAGTCTTTGAATTGAAGTTCTTAGACGCATATTTGAAGAAGAGAATTGTAAGTCTTTAAAGGCATGAATTAAAATTTGGTGCTCTTATTAGAAATAGAAAAGAAGATAAAAAATAAAAGAAAGGAAAAGATTAGGGTGGGAGGCATTGAAAAGGAAAAGAACTAGGAATTGGAGAAGGAAATTTAGAAATGACTTTTAGGTGACATGGGAGTATTATTTCAGGTGGGCAGTTCAGATCATTGTGTCATCGAGCATATGGATCGTATTAAAATGAATTATACCCGTCGAATTGACTTATTTAAATCATTGTGTTATCATTCTCTTTTTTTAAAAAGAATTAAGTTGTGTAATATTAAAAATCAAATTTAGGTCTCTAAGAAGATAAAATAATACACTTACTAATACTATACAATATCTAAATATCATAAAAACAAAAATTTTATATAATTATACTATATGTGGCAAATCAACCTGCTAAAGGTGAGATAGGCTGGCCCAGCCTACCTTATTTAAGGGTGAACTGATGCGAGATCCATTTGATAACTTGACTGTGTAGCGTTTATTTATCTTCTAGAGCAAATTTTTGCAAAAAAAAGTCTATTTCAAAATGCGGACAAAATTTTTTTTTTATTCAATTGTCACAATTTAACAGCATCTTAATCCATTATAAGAAGGATTGAGATTTTGTTAAGTACAGAACCCAATCCTATTAAATCTAAGGAGAGTACTCTCCTCTCGCCCACTAATGTGAGTGGTAAGGCAAGTTTATTATTATTTTTTTAAATTTTTTGATATTAGTTAATTATTTTTTATCTCATATATTTGGTTGAGAATTTTTTAAAATGTTTTTTATTATTTTGTAGGATAGCTACACCCTAAATCTAATAAGGGGAATTCTAAGCTACAACTCCATTTTGAGGTTGTAGCTTAGTTAAAATGTGCCGATTTTGTATTTTTTTTTTATCTTTTGTCTCAATTTTTTTTTATTTTTTAACATTAATTAATTATTTACTATATCAAATATTTTTTTAATAATTTTTTAAAACGTTTTTAAATTTTTGTTTGTATTTTTTACTTACACATGAATAATATCAGAAAAATTATAGATGAATAGTATATGTATAAGTAAAAAAAATTTTAAAAAATTCGAAAATGTTTTAAAAAATTTTCAAAAAATTATATGACAATAATTAATTAATATTAAAAAATATAAAAATTGAGACAAAAAATTAAAAAACATAATATTTAGATGCCGGACTCAATGGTGCAACCTCAAAAATGAGATTACACCATAGCAAGTCCCATCTAATAACTTGTCATTGCTGCCGTGCTACTCCCCTGCCCTACGAGCACATTCTATGATTGAAAAATGGTGGAATTTATGCTCGCCACACTTTGTGGCGGTAGTATAAGTTTTATATTTTTTTTATATTTTTTTAATTTTTTAATATTAATAAATTATTATGTATGTCATATATTTTTTTATGAATTTTTTAACATGTTTTTAAATTTTTATACTTATGAATGAATAGTATTAAAAAATTTATAGATGAATAGTATAAAAAATATATAAAAAAATTTTTAAAAAATTCAAAAATATTTTAAAAAATTTTCAAAAAATTATATGACCTAGATAATAATTAATTAATGTTAAAAAATAAAAAAAAAATTGAGATAAAAAATTAAAAAAAATATAACATTTAAATGCCAAAAGTTATGAAACTGCATCATAGTTAGCACCTTGAAAAATAGGCCCAAGTTATGCTACCGCTATAGTTTGTGGCTGTAGCATAACTTTTATATGT
>JASKGM010077062.1:0-12218 GCA_034509205.1 Ceratonia siliqua
ACTCATAATTGCACTCTTAATAATTCCTAAAATAATGAGAAGTCAATGTTGAACATTGATTTGTCCAATTTACAAACCTAGTATTTGTGAACCCTCATAGCCATCCATTGACACAAGGTAAACTTACTGTTTTGTCTCTTATGTCAATTTTTCCCTATAGTATCATATTTCATTCCATAAGTGATTAAATAATCTTTTAGAGCTTTTCTAAAGTCATCTTGAAATGATGAATAGCTAATTCAGCTATTCATCATTTCACTGTGCCCAGATATGTCACTTGTCTTCTAGAAATCACCAGAAGTGATGCAATGCTATGAACTTCATTTCATGAATTTATGTTCCCAGATGTTCACTCTCACTATGATCCCAACATATAGAGGTGTGCACAGTTCGGTTTGGTTCGGTTTCGAACCAAATCGAACACTTAACCAATTAAATATAAATGGTTTGGTTCGATTCGGTTAATTAATTTTTTTTGTTAAAAACCGAACCAAACCGAACCGTTGTTTAGCGGTTCGGTTAATCATAAATAATCATAATTATCAAATAAATAAAAAATTATAAATATTAAATAATATATTGTATATAATATATATTATATATTAAAAAATAATATATATTATAATTATATATAAATGTTATTATATATGTTTATATATATAATTATATTTAATATATATATATATATATTTAATTAATTATATATATACGGTTCGGTTCTGTTAATCACAATTTTGAAAAAACCAAACCGTTAATCGAACCGTCTAATGTTTGGTTTGGTTAATTTTTTCTCTGGTTTGGTTCGGTTTGGTCAGTTTGGCAATTTAACCTAACCAATTGCACACCCCTACCAACATACAGAGTCTTGACCAATGTCACACAATAGTCGTGTCCATAGTATATCAAAGATCACAATTAACACGAGACCATAATCCATTAGTATTTTGGTTCTGCCACTAGCGGATGGAATGTATGTGTGTTCAAGTTCAAAGCAATAGTATACTCTTGAACTTGATATATCACTTGATTTCAATTTATTTGATAGTGTCATTATCTAAAGTCTACTACTTCAATGATTTGAGATTCATTATTCTCTTACAAAAGAATCTCATTCTTTCTATGAAGGTAATATGAATACTACAGTCGTTATTGAATAAAGTGACCAACTCTACTTAGTAACTGTGAATAATATCTTAAATTCATCTAAAGATACATATCTCCTTTTGCATAACCATTACGCAAATGTATATTGGTTTATTAGAATATAGAAACCTTAATAGCTAGAAAATAAAGCTTACATAAATAAACTCTATTTATTAATATTAAAATGTATTTACATCAAGTTAGGGAATACAACTTGCTTTCCAAGGTAATCTATTCCCAACAATTGGAACTTAAATTAACTTAAGGCTTTAATCCTCTGGTCAATTTTAAGGAAAGCAATCCTAAGATATAGAGATTTTGTTGTAAATCCATGAGAGGGTGACTTGGAATGAAGAATTCTTTTAAGTGGCTTACTACTCCATGTATGGAGTTGTTAACATGTATAAGGATATAGATAAGGAATTTTAGTGAACATGATAATTATGGTAATGGAGAAGTTTATGTTTAAGAATATAGTGTTTGGACAATGCAAAAGTAAAACATTTTTAGGATATAGAGTTCAAAAATGAAAATAACATCAAATTATCACAAATTTTGTTTTATTCGTCTAAGAACCCTAGAGAAAATAATTCTATTTATGTACTTGAGGGAGGGGGAAAGATTGACAAAGTTTGTAAACTTCCCTCATGAGAAAACTCCTCTTTGTTTTTTAGATTTCCTGAAGGCAAAGTCACATGTGAATGAAATGATATGCATATATTGAGAGTCAATCTTCATTACTTCCCATTAAGTTTCTCTGCTTTGTGTCTTGCTTTGGGAACATGTTTAGCACACCTTGAGTATTCAATTGTATTTTTATTCTACACTTCATCGACAAGAAAGACACTCAGTGACGAAGAACAATCCAACCTTTAGAAAGAAAATTTAGAGCCTATTTAGTGAGTCTTTGAAATAAGATGAGATAAGTACCTACCCTTGTGAAATTAAATTTCACAACAGTTATCATAATTCATAACAATCATCTAAAGACCTTGCTTAAAGCCTAATATGGAAGAGAAATGTTAATCATCATTTAAGTTACTTACAAAAGATAATATTGTGTTCATGAAAGCTTCTTGACTAGGTATGCATGATCCATTTCGATATGAGAAATATTTAACCTAGAAATTACTTAAGTTAGCCTTTCCTTTGGTGTTGAATACGATATACCCTGTGTTTAAGGTTTCCATGTTTTGAAAGGATATTATGAACAAATTAATAGTTTAGCACTTGCAAACTTTCTTTTACACCGTTATTTGTCTTGTGACATATATTATGTAAAAAATTCCTAATAAGTAAACATGAAACCGTCACAAAAATACCTTTGAAATAAATCGCAAGTTCTACTATTGCAAACCATGTGGTTGGACTAAGATCCATTTTATGAGAAAAAACTTGTAACAATTGTATCCAAATAAGTTCAAAGTCTTTACTTTAATATAATTTCCTTAATGATGAGTGTCTAGGTAACGCCAAGGCCAAGAGGCCACTTGATAGCTCAAAAAATATCAATGAGACAACATTATTCTTATCTCTTCATTCATTTCAACTAGTTTCTTGCATTTCCTTTGAAATTCAGGACGAAATTATTTTAACGGGGAAGAATGTGATAACCTTCAAAATATCTAGACTCTTTTCATGTCCTAGCCAACTTTAAACTCTTATGCTCTAATTCAATTTTTAATTTTGTTCTCTATCTATAATTAACATTTCTTATATCTAAACACATAGTTGAGTATAGAATGGCATAAGAGATCTAGACCTCCCACAAAATCAATTCTTTGGTTTGAACGATTTTTGTTGGTTTAGTCAACCAGACAATGTATAATGGCCGATCGAATATTGCGTTATCTCATCATAAATATGAGGCTAAGCCTCATTTCTTGATGTGTATCTTTAAGGTTTTGGTGTAGCAACATAAGGAAGGTGCTTGTGAGGTAAAATTTAGGTTCCTTATGCCTTGAATCAAGGATTTTGGTTTAATTTTATATTCTCCTACTTTCTATATCTGAAATGATTCATTTTCCCTTGAATTTTGATGAGAGCCTAGAAATCTTCTTTAAAAGAAATTTTTATTAATCCCTATAGCTGCTAAGATATATTTCTTCACTTTAGAACTCAAATTTAGTGTTTATTTGTTTCTATTTGGTTTCTCCTAAATTCCTTAGCAAAATCCTAAGTATAGGGTTATGTAGAAGTTGAGAAAACTAAGTAATCTTGGCTTAATTATGTTATTGGCAGCTCAAAAGAGCATTAAATCAATTTTCTCTTTAATCGTAGCGTTCATTGTATGTTTTGGGCACACGGGCTAGTGCTATTAGCTTCGGGCATTTATCGTTGTGAGTGGCAAAATAATATAACTATTCCTATGCCTCCATTTCTACTTAAGAATTATGCTTATATGATTCATGGTATGCTATAAAATTATATTTGATATAACCTTGGACTATCTTGATATAATGAGGTATTTAGCTAAGCACTATTTGAACTTAAAATGTGTTTTGGGAAATATACATGATTTGTAGTGTTTTCACTCAATTTTAAGCAAGTACAATTTGATTAAAGAAAGTACATGAGTTAACTTGAAATATGTTTAAGTATGAAAGAGTAATCGTTGATTATGATTTTATAAATTGATTTAAATTATATGTTAATTTAGGAAGTATTAGTATCATTTTTTATATAGTTCTAAATAAGGAAACCATGATCTCTAAACCAGATTTCTAATTTGAGATATAAGGAAAGTATGTTTTTAGGATCATTAGAGTACTTGCTAGTAGAACACCCAAGTGTAACTATGGGGAAAACCATAATTATGAATAATCTATGGAGACTATCCCGAACTGCATACTATGTAATTCATGCTAGGATAATTGATTCCCTAACATGCGTGTTATATGATTCAAGTTAGGTAGACTAATTTCATAACATGCCTGTTATATGATTTGCGTCAAGAAGACTAATTCCCTGACATGCCTGTTATATGTTCGAGTTAAGATAACTGAGTTCCTGACACGCTTGTTACATATTTCGGTGTCAGCGCGAGTGATTCCTTAACATGTCTGTTATGTGACATGTGTATTGACCTTTGTTTTTGTTCGGCAATACTAAGTCCCAAATAGTTAGGTCAATTATATTCCTTAATAGATATTAGGTTAATGAATTCACTATTAGTTGAATTGTTGGCTTGATGAGACTCGAGTGTCCCACTCTTGTGCAAGTTTTAAAAATAATTTTGAATTATAATTATTTGTATAAGTTTTAGTATCGCGTGTTGTTTTCTACCATCTAGTCTCGATATGGTTTACATAAATCTTTTAGTATAGGATTTTATGTTTTTAAGTATTAGAAATAGATTGAGTTATGTTTTCTAGCATTTGTGGATATGTTTTCTACTCATTGAGTCCTCATGACTCACTTCTTCAGTTTATCATGTTTTTCAAATAATGTAGGTTATTTGTGTTGTCACCTATGTTCGATTGCTTGCTAAACATTCATAATGGCAAGGCATTATTGGAGCACATGTTTGGATCCATGATAGGTGTCTTCCAATTACATAAGATCATGTCGTGTCATGATACATATGTTTTGGGAAAAACTAACCCTCTTGCATACATTTTGAATCCTTGTTGTATTTTGAAAAATTGAGGAGCCTTCCTTTTTATAAATGTTTAGAAACTCTGTTTGTACCTTGGGCATAAGTCTTAATTTTAGATGATAATCTGCAGCATTTTTGTTTAAAATGAATGTATAGGTTCAATTTTTTTGAATTATTTAAAGATATGTGCATTACATTAGTTAGCATGTGAGGCTTCATAATGTTGGGCTAACCACTTCAGCCAGTCATGCTCTCGATTTAGAGTGTGATAGGTTTACTGTATTTACACTTGGTAACACAAAATTCTCCTTATTTACAATTAGACCTAATAGGTAAAAAAGGTCAAATTTTTAGATAAAATCTCGCAATATTTTCACACTCAAAGCTTAGTCAAGTCAAAATTGCTTAACTCATTATTAGAAACCATTCCCCTAAGAGTGGTTCAATTTTCTCTATGACTATGAGTACAAAAAATGGAGTATGATAGTTTATGGAAGCCTCACTTTGCTCACAAGTGTTTGCACTCACGCTCAAAGTGTTTAGGTTTGTGTTGGGTGTTTGAATCAAAGGCTACCTCAAGGTAACACTAAAATTAGGTGTGCAATAGGTGGATGAACTCAAGATTACCTCAAGGCATCACTTTAATTCGATTAACAATGATAATTGAAAATATACACTAACTTAGGTTAGCACTCAATTTTCATCCAAAGGGTGACAAGCAAAGATTTGTCCTTTGATTCAAAATATTATGATGATTTCCAAGTACAATGTTTGAAGCATATAAGCATACTTCCCTACGACTAACTTCCCCTTTCGTTTTTCAATTCAAATTGAAATTACAATTCAAAATAAAATTCAAATTCAAAAGCTAAATAAATTCAAAAGATAAATTCTAATTAAAACTAATTCAAATTCAATTGCTAAATAAATACTAGCAAGGAACAAGCCCTTGTCTAGTAATCTAGGAATTAACCCTCAAGTTATCAAGGTGGCTAGCTTTAAAGGACTTTGTCTCGGTGCCTAATTAACAAGTGGATGTCCCCTCATGGATGGGCTAGTGTGCCAATGGCTTCCCTATTCGGCCTTTGTGAGTAGCCCATAGCCGGGTGATGGTTAGTGGTGCCCAAACCTTACACACCACAGGCCTCTAGTGTGCTTATTGATAGGTGTTGGCCCCTGGAGGACATGCCTTGCATGCTTAATACCTCCTCATCCTCCTCTTGCAGGTGGCCCAATATGGCCATCTTAGCCTCTACTTTCCATGCTTTCCTAGTGGTATACAGATGGCTCGTCTATGGTCTCCATCAATCATACCTTCTTCAAGAATGACCTTGTCCTCAAGGTCAAGTTTTACAAAGCCTTTAGTGATTTCTTCCCAAGTGTGAGTAGGGGTTGGTAAAGGTTGCATCAACTCCTTAGGTTTGATATTTTCACTTTTTTCTCTAAGACACTTGTCACTCCTTCTAACATACTATTTTTCATTTTCTTTCATGCCACCCCAATAGAATATGCTAGCTAACTTTTTCCAAGTATGGTATACCCCTAAGTGCCTTTTTTCCTTGCAACCTTAAAAGTGATTTGAGATTTTCCTTCTTATGTCTTCCACACTTAGTACCACAACTTTCTCTTTGTATTCTAAGATGAAATCATGCCCCTTGTTATTTTTTTTCTTTTTTGGCATCTTCTTTAATTTTTTTTATCACCTCCTTCCTCTATAGGTTTTATTCTATTCCTTCTTTAGTTACATTCCAATCCCCATTGTGGATTTAAGAGGTCCTCCAATGCCTTACCACATTTTTCCTTAAGTCATTGGTTACAAGAATTTCCCTCTTTGGCCTTTGTACTAATTGCAATACAAATATTGGCTTAGGTAACAATTGAAATACAATTCCACACACTTTGGATGCCCCTTTTCATTGGTGATGATCCTTTGCTTCAAAAGTGCTTCCAAGAAGGTTAGTTTATGTCAAACAAGAACCTTATCTCACCCTCTATTGAGCCCATCTTGATTCCCTCTTATGAGATGAAAAGTTCCAAGTCTCTAGTCTCCTTGGCCGAATGTACTTTTAGATATTTTGAGGAATTTTTCAATTAGCATCCCTAATACAAGTTGTACCTTTATAATAAGGAGCTCCCCAAAATCAACCTCAAAAGGTTTTACATTCCTTTCCCAAGTCTTTGAATAAACAAAAAAGTCATCAAAGAACTGCAATACATAATTCTTCAAGTAGGGTTTACAAATGCATGCTTAAAATGTATAAAAATTCATTTAAGCCCCTTGGTTGTGGAGCTAAGGTGATGGCAAAGCATTGCCATTCTTTTCTCAACTTTCTTCTAAAGGGTGACAAGCAAAGCTTTTGTCTTTTGATTCAAAATATTATCATGATTTCCAAGTACAATGTTTGAAGCATATAAGCACGCTTCACTATGGCTAATTTCCCCCTTCCTTCTTATAATTCAAAATAAAAATAAAAATCAAATGCTAAATAAATTCAAAGATAAGCTCTAATAAAACTAATTCTAATTCAAATGCTAAATAAAAACTAGCAAGGAACAAGGCCTTTTGTCTTACTTAGTTAAAACTAATATCGAAGGCTCTTGTTTAGAAATCTAGGCATTAACCCTCAAGCTATCAACGTGGCTAGCTTTAAGGAATCTTGTCTTTCGTCTTGGCAATGTGCCTAGTTGGCAAGTGGATGGCGCATCATGGATGGGCTTAGTGTGCCAATGGCCTCTCTACTCGACCCTTGTGAGTAACATGTGGCTTAACTAAGTGATACACATGAAGCTGCTCAATCACGCATGCAAGAGGAGGGATTCAAGGGCAGCATTTATGTGATTCATTAAGTTTGCCACGTGGGCCAATCACATGACTTAGAGCCAAGAGATTTAAAGACATGCTAAATGGGCTGATTCAGCAAGTTGATGAGATGGCAAACACATGGAGGCCCGACATAAACCCAACATAGATTCAAAGGTACCTAGTCATTATGATTAAGGTCTTAGAAGAGTTCAATTGAGAAAATTTTCAAAGTTTGGGAAATGTCCTTAATTTAGAATTGTCATAGAACAGTCTTTGTTAATTTCTGAATTAGTTATGTTTTATTTTAAGAAGAGTTTGCTACATGACAAAATATCATTAATTTACCTTATATTAGGATTAGAACTCAACTCTTATATAATAGGATTGAGCCTTGAACATTTTATTCATTATCAGATTGAGAATAATAATATTGATAGGCTATTGTTTTCTTCTTTCATTCTCAAAATAACTCTTGAACTTATCAAGTTAATTCTTGTAGCGTTCAAACAATCAGACGTATCTCCTTTATTCTTGAGTAGTTCTTGAGATTCTTGGTGTGGCATCTTCGAACATTTGAGTTCTTGGTTCTTATCTTGTATGGTAACGGGTTAAGACTTAACATTCCTGAAGAGCTTGGGATTTGGAATTTACGTTGATGTTGGGTTTCTTCATGTTGTTGGCGAGGTTCATATCATTTTGGTATTAAAGCCTAGGTTCATCAGGCTTGCCTATCCTTTCTTATTTTCCTTGTCAAAGTCGTGTATTTAGGTTTAGGTTTTCCAAGTCGGCCAAAAACCTTAATTGGCCAAATTGTTTCCTTTCTTTATTCTTGATTTTAGTTCTTGTTCTTTTTTGGTTGCTCTTTGAATTTGTTTTTATGCAATCAATTAAAATTAAAAAAAGAAAGAAATATTGTCCTTACTTCTGCCCTAAATTCGTGTGTTAGAGTTTGAGTTGAGTCAAATTGATGTTTCCTTGATCTTGCGTTCCACTTCATTTCTACCAACCCAAAAAAAAAAAAACATGAATCTTTCTTGATGTCAAAATTTGATTCTCTTTTTTCTTTGTTACTTATTTCTGCAACATAAAAAAAAAAAAAACCTCACCCTTGCATGTTAAAAATTTGTGATGAAATTGTGTGCATTTTTGGGTATTGCTGAAGCCATAGAAACCATGTGATTTATTCTTGTTTTTTTTACACCATCTTCTTAAGAATTGCTTATTGAATCTTGTGGTTTATTTGTTTTGGTTTCTTACCTTCTTAAATTTTTGTTGGAAGCCCAATTACTCTTGAGTCTAATTATGATTGAAAAGAAAACACAACGAGTGGAAAAAGGCAAGAGTGGTGAGAACATAAGAGGGTAAAAGAGAAACAGTGCCAAACACGAGAGTGAGTGAATCTTTCTTGTGTGAAACACATGGAAAAAGAACTTGTGAGGTCCTAACCTTGTTTTTTTTTTTTGCAAATTCCAAATATGTCGCATAATCAACAAGAAAACTCAATAAAAAAGGTACAACAATCAACTATTTTGAACTTACAATTACAGGTGTTGTTAGGGGAGGTGAGGAGAATGGTGAGAACTAAATTAGAGCACATTCATGAAAGGATGGATAGGTTGAAAGGAGAAACATCTGGGGAACAACCTCAAAACGCTCCCATTAGATGACCACCTAAGCAAGTGCCACTAGGGCTACTATGGGGTGATAATGAAGATGGAGAAGAATTAGAGGAGGTGGATGAACCACCAATAAACTAGGGCAGGTTTAGGCATGGTTACGAGTTTAGATAGTTAAGAATCGGGTAGATAACAACCTGGGGAGTATAAAGATTAAATTTCATCTTTCCAAGGTAAAAATGATCCTAAAGCTTATTTGGAGTGGGAAACCAAAATGAAGATGGTGTTTGATTGTCACAACTACTTAGAGATGACGAATGTTAAGTTTGCTACAATTGAATTCACTGATTATGCCATTGTTTGATAGGATTAATTACTGATTAATAGGAGGAGGAATAGGAAGCCACCCATGGATACTTGGGAGGAGATGAAAATGCTTTTGAGGAAGCGTTTTGTACCCAGTCACTACTATAAGGGCTTGTTTCAAAAACTATAGAGGTTAACTCAAGGTTTAAAGAATGTGGATGAGTATTACAAGGAGATGGAGGTAGATATGATCTAGGCTAATATGGAAGAGGACTAGGAAGCCATCATGGCTAGGTTTTTACACAGTTTAAACCGAGAGATTGCAAATATAGTCAAGTTGTAGCACGATGTTGAGTTTTCGTATATGGTGCATCAAGTCATAAAAGTAGAGGAACAACTCAAGCGGAAGGGAATAGCTAGGAAGGGACAACTTGTGGCGAACAATAACACATGGAGATCAGTCCCTAAGCGGGATGAATTTCCATTAATTAAGCTTATTTTTGAACCTTCTAAGGATGCCAAACAAGGTGTAGTTCTAAGAAAAGGTAACACAAATCTACCACTTCTAGAAACCATGACTTTAAGCATTTCAACTATTAAGGTATGGGTCATATAGCTAGCCAATGTCTGAATTAGAGGATGATGGTGATCAATTCTTAAGGGGAGATTGAGTTGGGAGATGAATAAGAAGTTGAAGATGATGACATGCTACCTCTTGAAGATGACTATGAAGGGCAATATGTTGTAGATAGAGAATCATTAGTGGCGAGACAAGCTCTTATCATGTAGGTTAAGGAAGAAAACAATAACTAACGAGAGAACTTGTTTCATACTCGGTGTTTTGTGAATAACAAAGTTTGTAGCATTATAATTGATAGAGGGAGTTACGCCAACGTAGCTAGTATTGAATCAATGGAGAAATTGGCATTACCTACCATAAAACATCAACAACCGTACCGGCTTCAGTGGCTAAACAATTATGGAGAAGTCAAGGTAACAAAATAGGTGTTGGTGGCTTTTTCTATTAGCAAGTATGAGGATGAGGTGCTTTGCGATGTGGTTCCTATGTACACATGTCACATCCTATTGGGAAGACCATGGTAATACGATCGATGAGTCATACATGACGGTTTCACCAATAGGTACTCTTTTACCATTAAAAAGCAGCTAATATTGCTTATGCCATTAAGTCAAAAACAAGTTCTTGAAGACCAACTAAAGATGCAAAAAGCAAGTGAAAAGATAAAAAAGAAAGAGATAAAGGCCAAAATTGAGAGAAAAGAAAAAGAGATGAGACAAAAACAGAAAGGCAAAAATGTGAATGAAGCTAAGAGTAAAAAAGAGAGCTTTACTTTTACAACAACCCCTTGTAATACTCATGTACAAGGAGGCTCTTTTATATACTAATGATCTTGCCGGTTCTTTGACGAGCAATATTGTTTCTCTTTTGCAGGAGTTTGATGATGTCTTTCCCGAAGAGGTCCCTTATGGCTTACTTCAAATTCGAGGGATTGAACATCACATTGATTTTATACCCAGTGTATCAATTCCAAACTGGCCTGCCTATAGGAGCAATCCTGAGGAGACAAAGGAATTTCAGAGGTAAGTAGGTGAGTTATTGGAGAAGGGATATGTGCATGAAAGCGTGAGTCCTTGTGCTATTCCGGTGCTGCTAGTTCCTAAGAAGGATGGGGTATAGAGGATGTGTGTTGATTGCCGAGCCATCAACAAGATAACGGTAAAGTATCATCATTCCATTCCTAGACTTGATGATATGCTAAATGAATTACATGGTTCTTGTGTTTTTACAAAGATTGATCTTAAGAGTGGATATCATTAGATTAGGATGAAAGAGGAAGATGAATGGAAAACAACATTTAAAACTAAATAGGGTTTGTATGAGTGGTTAGTGATGCCTTTCGGTTTAACTAATGCTCCAAGCACATTTATGCGTTTGATGAACCATGTTTTGAGTACATTTATTGGTAGATTTGTAGTTGTATATTTTAATGATATCCTAATTTATAGCCAAAACTTGGAAGAACATGTAGTGCATTTAAAATTTGTTTTAGATGTGCTAAGGAAAGAAAAATTGTTTGCTAACCTCAAGAAGTACACCTTTTACATTAATAAGCTTGTGTTTCTTAGCTTTGTTCTTAGTGCTAAGGGAATTGAGGTGTATGAGGAAAAGTTGAATGCAACCCAAGACTGACCAATGCCTACAACAATCACCTAAGTGAGGAGTTTCCATGGCCTAGTTAGATTTATAGACGGTTTGTGTGTGATTTTAGTAGCTTGGCTGCCCCTCTTACTGAAGTCATCAAGAAAAATGTGCCGTTTAAGTAGGGGGAGGAACAAGAAAAGCCATTTAATCTGATCAAAGAAAAGTTAACTAATGCACATTTGCTTGTTCTACCTAACTTTAGTAAAACTTTTGAAATTGAGTGTGATGCTTCAGGAATAGGTATTGGAGTTGTTTTGATGAAAGAAGGCTGTCCAATTGCCTATTTCAGTGAAAAGTTAAGTGAGGCAGCCTTAAACTGTCCTACTTATGATAAAGATATGTATGCTTTGGTGAGGGCTTTAGAAAATTGGCAGCACTATCAATGGCCCAAGGAATTTGTAATTCATATAGATCATGAATCCTTGAAGCATTTGAAATGACCGCGAATATTGAACAAATTCCATGCTAGGTAGGTGGAATTCATTGAAACATTTCCTTGTGTGATCAGATACAGGCAAGGTAAGGAAA